>WNGS01061285.1:16073-37178 GCA_020271785.1 Procambarus virginalis
CCTTCATCACTGTAGTCGTCAATACACACGACCTTCATCACGGTAGTCGTCATATAGACGACCTTCATCACTGTAGTCATCAATACACACGACCTTCATCACTGTAGTCGTCAATATAGACGACCTTCATCACTGTAGTCGTCAATATAGACGACCTTCATCACTGTAGTCGTCAATACACACACTTCATCACTGTAGTCATCAATACACACGACCTTCATCACTGTAGTCATCAATATAGACGACCTTCATCCCTGTAGTCACAATATAGACGACCTTCATCACTGTAGTCATCAATATACGACCTTCATCACTGTAGTCGTCAATACACACGACCTTCATCACTGTAGTCATCAATATAGACGACCTTCATCACTGTAGTCAACATATAGACGACCTTCATCACTGTAGTCATCAATACACACGACCTTCATCACTGTAGTCAACAATACACACGACCTTCATCACTGTAGTCATCAATATAGACGACCTCATCCCTGTAGTCAACAATATAGACGACCTTCATCACTGTAGTCATCAATATAGACGACCTTCATCCCTGTAGTCACAATATAGACGACCTTCATCACTGTAGTCATCAATATAGACGACCTTCATCACTGTAGTCATCATATAGACGACCTTCATCACTGTAGTCATCAATATAGACGACCTTCATCACTGTAGTCATCAATATAGACGACCTTCATCCCTGTAGTCAACATATAGACGACCTTCATCACTGTAGTCATCAATATAGACGACCTTCATCCCTGTAGTCAACAATATGACGACCTTCATCACTGTAGTCATCAATATAGACGACCTTCATCACTGTAGTCATCAATATAGACGACCTTCATCACTGTAGTCAACAATATAGACGACCTTCATCACTGTAGTCATCAATATAGACGACCTTCATCACTGTAGTCATCAATATAGACGACCTTCATCACTGTAATCGTCAATACACACGACCTTCATCACTGTAGTCAACAATATAGACGACCTTCATCACTGTAGTCATCAATATAGACGACCTTCATCACTGTAGTCATCAATATAGACGACCTTCATCACTGTAGTCAACAATACACACGACCTTCATCACTGTAGTCAACAATATAGACGACCTTCATCACTGTAGTCATCAATATAGACGACCTTCATCACTGTAGTCATCATATAGACGACCTTCATCACTGTAGTCATCAATATAGACGACCTTCATCCCTGTAGTCAACAATATAGACGACCTTCATCACTGTAGTCACCAATATAGACGACCTTCATCACTGTAGTCATCAATATAGACGACCTTCATCACTGTAGTCATCAATATAGACGACCTTCATCACTGTAGTCATCAATACACACGACCTTCATCACTGTAGTAACAATACACACGACCTTAATCACTGTAGTCAACAATACACACGACCTTCATCACTGTAGTCATCAATATAGACGACCTTCATCACTGTAGTCGTCAATATAGACGACCTTCATCACTGTAGTCGTCAATACACACGACCTTCATCACGGTAGTCGTCAATATAGACGACCTTCATCACTGTAGTCATCAATACACACGACCTTCATCACTGTAGTCGTCAATATAGACGACCTTCATCACTGTAGTCGTCAATATAGACGACCTTCATCACTGTAGTCGTCAATACACACGACCTTCATCACTGTAGTCATCAATACACACGACCTTCATCACTGTAGTCATCAATATAGACGACCTTCATCCCTGTAGTCAACAATATAGACGACCTTCATCACTGTAGTCATCAATATAGACGACCTTCATCACTGTAGTCGTCAATACACACGACCTTCATCACTGTAGTCATCAATATAGACGACCTTCATCACTGTAGTCAACAATATAGACGACCTTCATCACTGTAGTCATCAATACACACGACCTTCATCACTGTAGTCAACAATACACACGACCTTCATCACTGTAGTCATCAATATAGACGACCTTCATCCCTGTAGTCAACAATATAGACGACCTTCATCACTGTAGTCATCAATATAGACGACCTTCATCCCTGTAGTCAACAATATAGACGACCTTCATCACTGTAGTCATCAATATAGACGACCTTCATCACTGTAGTCATCAATATAGACGACCTTCATCACTGTAGTCAACAATATAGACGACCTTCATCACTGTAGTCATCAATATAGACGACCTTCATCACTGTAGTCATCAATATAGACGACCTTCATCACTGTAGTCGTCAATACACACGACCTTCATCACTGTAGTCAACAATATAGACGACCTTCATCACTGTAGTCATCAATATAGACGACCTTCATCACTGTAGTCATCAATATAGACGACCTTCATCACTGTAGTCAACAATACACACGACCTTCATCACTGTAGTCAACAATATAGACGACCTTCATCACTGTAGTCACATATAGACGACCTTCATCACTGTAGTCATCAATATAGACGACCTTCATCACTGTAGTCATCATATAGACGACCTTCATCCTGTAGTCACAATATAGACGACCTTCATCACTGTAGTCATCAATATAGACGACCTTCATCATCACTGTAGTCATCAATATAGACGACCTTCATCACTGTAGTCATCAATATAGACGACCTTCATCACTGTAGTCATCAATACACACGACCTTCATCACTGTAGTCAACAATACACACGACCTTCATCACTGTAGTCAACAATACACACGACCTTCATCACTGTAGTCATCAATATAGACGACCTTCATCACTGTAGTCAACAATATAGACGACCTCATCACTGTAGTCATCAATATAGACGACCTTCATCACTGTGGTCATCAATATAGACGACCTTCATCACTGTAGTCATCAATATACACGACCTTCATCACTGTAGTCAACAATATAGACGACCTTCATCACTGTAGTCATCAATATAGACGACCTTCATCACTGTAGTCATCAATATAGACGACCTTCATCACTGTAGTCATCAATATAGACGACCTTCATCACTGTAGTCATCAATATAGACGACCTTCATCCTGTAGTCATCAATATAGACGACCTTCATCACTGTAGTCATCAATATAGACGACCTTCATCACTGTAGTCGTCAATATAGACGACCTTCATCACTGTAGTCATCAATATAGACGACCTTCATCACTGTAGTCAACAATATAGACGACCTTCATCACTGTAGTCATCAATACACACGACCTTCATCACTGTAGTCATCAATACACACGACCTTCATCACTGTAGTCATCAATACACACGACCTTCATCACTGTAGTCATCACATAGACACGACCTTCATCACTGTAGTCATCAATATAGACGACCTTCATCCCTGTAGTCACAATATAGACGACCTTCATCACTGTAGTCATCAATATAGACGACCTTCATCACTGTAGTCATCAATATAGACGACCTTCATCACTGTAGTCATCAATATAGACGACCTTCATCACTGTGGTCATCAATATAGACGACCTTCATCACTGTAGTCATCAATATAGACGACCTTCATCACTGTGGTCATCAATATAGACGACCTTCATCACTGTGGTCATCAATATAGACGACCATCACTGTAGTCATCAATATAGACGACCTTCATCACTGTGGTCATCAATATAGACGACCTTCATCACTGTAGTCATCAATATAGACGACCTTCATCACTGTGGTCATCAATATAGACGACCGTCATCACTGTAGTCAACAATATAGATGACCTTCATCACTGTGGTCAACAATATAGACGACCTTCATCACTGTAGTCATCAATACACACGACCTTCATCACTCTAGTCATCAATATAGACGACCTTCATCACTGTAGTCATCAATACACACGACCTTCATCACTGTAGTCAACAATATACACGACCTACATCACTGTAGTCATCAATATAGACGACCTTCATCACTGTAGTCATCAATATAGACGACCTTCATCACTGTAGTCATCAATATAGACGACCTTCATCACTGTAGTCATCAATATAGACGACCTTCATCACTGTAGTCAACAATATAGACGACCTTCATCACTGTAGTCGTCAATATAGACGACCTTCATCACTGTAGTCAACAATATAGACGACCTTCATCACTGTAGTCATCAATATAGACGACCTTCATCACTGTAGTCAACAATATACACGACCTTCATCACTGTAGTCATCAATATAGACGACCTTCATCACTGTAGTCAACAATATACACGACCTTCATCACTGTAGTCAACAATATACACGACCTTCATCACTGTAGTCATCAATATAGACGACCTTCATCACTGTAGTCAACAATATAGACGACCTTCATCACTGTAGTCATCAATATAGACGACCTTCATCACTGTAGTCAACAATATAGACGACCCTCATCACTGTAGTCATCAATATACACGACCTTCATCACTGTAGTCATCAATATACACGACCATCATCACGGTAGTCATCAATATAGACGACCTTCATCACAAAGGTTTGCCACCAGACTAGTACCCGAGCTGAGAGGTATGAGCTAATACCTTTCCTGAGCCATAGTATGAGCTATGAGGAGAGACTTCGGGAATTGAACCTCACGTCACTGGGAAACTGAAGAGTTAAAAGGGACATGATCACCACTTACAAGATTCGCAGAGGAATTGATAGGGCAGATAATGACAGACTATTTAACACAAGTGTGGGGAACCGACCTGTGAGATTTATATTTAATTTATATGAATTTATATAGAATTTATATTACGTTAATTTATATACTTCGATAGCAATTTGTATAATGTTAAGTGGACTGTATTTCTGCAATTATCTCACAAATCGATTCTTACACATTAGGTTTCTTTTTTAAACCCCCGTGACAATTAACGATAAAGATTAACGCGTGAGGATGAACACGTGAGAATAAACACGTGAGGATGAACACGTGAGAATGAACACGTGAGGATGAACACGTGAGGAATTATTGATTCATACTGGTATGAGAAAGTGTTGAGGGTGTTGGTTGGGATCTAACAGCGTCCATAGACTCCAACAGGCACACACACAACCCACTGAACCAGGATGTGCTCAAATGTTACCTCACTCTCAATAGAGAGCTTGGTCCTTGGGTATCCCAGCTGGTGTATACCCTCCGTGGTGTAGCCTTGGTGTATACACTCCGTGGTGTAGTCTTGGTGTATACACTCCGTGGTGTAGTCTTGGTGTATACCCTCCGTGGTGTAGTCTTGGTGTATACCCTACGTGGTGTATACACTCCGTGGTGTAGTCTTGGTGTATACCCTTCGTGGTGTAGCCTTGGTGTATACCCTCCGTGGTGTAGTCTTGGTGTATACCCTCCGTGGTGTATACCCTCCGTTGTGTATACACTGTGGTGTAGTCTTGTTGTATACACTCTGTGGTGTAGTCTTGGTGTATACACTCTGTGGTGTAGTCTTGGTGTATACCCTCCGTGGTGTAGTCTTGGTGTATACCCTCCGTGGTGTAGTCTTGGTGTATACCCTCCGTGGTGTAGTCTTGGTGTATACCCTCCGTGGTGTATACCCTCCGTGGTGTATACCCTCCGTTGTGTATACCCTCCGTGGTGTAGTCTTTTTGTATACCCTCCGTGGTGTATACCCTTCGTGGTGTAGTCTTGGTGTATACCCTCCGTGGTGTAGTCTTGGTGTATACCCTCCGTGGTGTATACCCTCCGTGGTGTAGTCTTGGTGTATACCCTCCGTGGTGTAGACTTGGTGTATACCCTCCGTGGTGTAGTCTTGGTGTATACCCTCCGTGGTGTAGTCTTGGTGTATACACTCCGTGGAGTAGTCTTGGTGTATACCCTCCGTGGTGTAGTCTTGGTGTATACCCTCCGTGGTGTATACACTCCGTGGTGTAGTCTTGGTGTATACCCTCCGTTGTGTAGCCTTGGTGTATACCCTCCGTGGTGTAGCCTTGGTGTATACCCTCCGTGGTGTATACACTCTGTGGTGTAGTCTTCGTGTATACACTCTGTGGTGAAGTCTTGGTGTATACACTCTGTGGTGTAGTCTTGGTGTATACCCTCCGTGGTGTAGTCTTGGTGTATACCCTCCGTGGTGTATACCCTCCGTGGTGTATACCCTCCGTGGTGTATACCCTCCGTGGTGTATACCCTCCGTGGTGTAGTCTTGGTGTATACCCTCCGTGGTGTAGTCTTGGTGTATACCCTCCGTGGTGTAGTCTTGGTGTATACCCTCCGTGGTGTAGTCTTGGTGTATACCCTCCGTGGTGTATACCCTCCGTGTTATAGTCTTGGTGTATACCCTCCGTGGTGTAGTCTTGGTGTATACCCTCCGTGGTGTAAACCCTCAGTGGTGTAGTCTTGGTGTATACCCTCCGTGGTGTAGTCTTGGTGTATACCCTCCGTGGTGTATACCCTCCGTGGTGTAGTCTTTGTGTATACCCTCCGTGGTGTAGTCTTGGTGTATACCCTCCGTGGTGTAGTCTTGGTGTATACCCTCCGTGGTGTAGTCTTGGTGTATACCCTCCGTGGTGTAGCCTTGGTGTATACCCTCCGTGTGTAGTCTTGGTGTATACCCTCCGTGGTGTAGTCTTGGTGTATACCCTCCGTGGTGTAGTCTTGGTGTATACCCTCCGTGGTGTAGCCTTGGTGTATACACTCCGTGGTGTAGTCTTGGTGTATACCCTTCGTGTGTAGCCTTGGTGTATACCCTCCGTGGTGTAGTCTTGGTGTATACCCTCCGTGGTGTATACCCTCCGTGGTGTATACCCTCCGTTGTGTATACACTGTGGTGTAGTCTTGGTGTATACACTCTGTGGTGTAGTCTTGGTGTATACACTCTGTGGTGTAGTCTTGGTGTATACCCTCCGTGTGTAGTCTTGGTGTATACCCTCCGTGGTGTAGTCTTGCTGTATACCCTCCGTGGTGTATACCCACCGTGGTGTATACCCTCCGTTGTGTATACCCTCCGTGGTGTAGTCTTGGTGTATACCCTCCGTGGTGTATACCCTTCGTGGTGTAGTCTTGGTGTATACCCTCCGTGGNCCCCTAACTTGTTTATGGTGTACTTCCCCTAACTTGTTTATGGGTGTACTTCCCCTAACTTGTTTATGGTGTACTTCCCCTAACTTGTTTATGGGTGTACTTCCCCCTAACTTGTTTATGGGTGTACTTCCCCTAACTTGTTTATGGGTACTTCCCCTAACTTGTTTATGGGTGTACTTCCCCTAACTTTTTTATGGGTGTACTTCCCCTAACTTGTTTATGGTGTACTTCCCCTAACTTGTTTATGGGTGTACTTCCCCACTTGTATGGGTGTACTTCCCCTAACTTGTTTATGGGTGTACTTCCCCTAACTTGTTTATGGGTACTTCCCCTAACTTGTTTATGGTGTACTTCCCCTAACTTGTTTATGGGTGTACTTCCCCTAACTTGTTATGGGTGTACTTCCCCTAACTTGTTTATGGGTGTACTTCCCCTAACTTGTTTATGGGTGTACTTCCCCCTAACTTGTTTATGGGTGTACTTCCCCTAACTTGTTTATGGGTGTACTTCCCCCTAACTTGTTTATGGGTGTACTTCCCCAACTTGTTTATGGGTGTACTTCCCCTAACTTGTTTATGGGTGTACTTCCCCCTAACTTGTTTATGGGTACTTCCCCTAACTTGTTTATGGGTGTACTTCCCCCTACTTGTTTATGGGTGTACTTCCCCTAACTTGTTTATGGTGTACTTCCCCCTAACTTGTTTATGGGTGTACTTCCCCCTAACTTGTTTATGGGTGTACTTCCCCTAACTTGTTTATGGGTGTACTTCCCCCTAACTTGTTTATGGGTGTACTTCCCCTAACTTGTATATGGTTGTACTTCCCCCCTAACTTGTTTATGGGTGTACTCCCCCTAACTTGTTTATGGGTGTACTTCCCCCTAACTTGTTTATGGGTGTACTTCCCCTAACTTGTTTATGGGTGTACTTCCCCTAACTTGTATATGGGTGTACTTCCCCTAACTTGTATATGGGTGTACTTCCCCTAACTTGTTTATGGGTGTATTTCCCCTAACTTGTTTATGGTGTACTTCCCTAACTGTATATGGGTGTACTTCCCCTAACTTGTTATGGGTGTACTTCCCCTAACTTGTATATGGTGTACTTCCCCTAACTTGTTTATGGGTGTACTTCCCCTGACTTGTTTATGGTGTACTTCCCCTGACTTGTTTATGGTGTACTTCCCCCTAACTTGTTTATGGGTGTACTTCCCCCTAACTTGTTTATGGGTGTACTTCCCCTAACTTGTTTATGGGTGTACTTCCCCTAACTTTTTATGGGTGTACTTCCCCTAACTTGTATATGGGTTTACTTCCCCTAACTTGTTGGGTGTACTTCCCTTAACTTGTGTATGGGTGTACTTCCCCTAACTTGTTTATGGGTGTACTTCCCCCTAACTTGTATATGGGTGTACTTCCCCTAACTTGTTTATGGGTGTACTTCCCCTAACTTGTTTATGGGTGTACTTCCCCTACTTGTTTATGGGTGTACTTACCCTAACTTGTTTATGGGTGTACTTCCCTAACTTGTTTATGGGTGTACTTCCGCTAACTTGTTTGGGTGTACTTCCCCTAACTTGTTTATGGGTGTACTTCCCCTAACTGTTTATGGGTGTACTTACCCTCTTGTTTATGGGTGTACTTCCTCTAACTTGTTTATGGTGTACTTCCCTAGCTTGTTTATGGGTGTACTTCCTCTAACTTGTTTATGGGTGTACTTCCCCCTAACTTGTATATGGGTGTACTTCCCCTAACTTGTCTATGGGTGTACTTCCCCTAACTTGTTTATGGGTGTACTTCCCCCTAACTTGTTTATGGGTGTACTTCCCCCTAACTTGTATATGGGTGTACTTCCCCCTAACTTGTTTATGGGTGTACTTCCCGTAACTTGTTTATGAGTGTACTTCCCCTAACTTGTATATGGGTGTACTTCCCCCTAACTTGTTTATGGGTGTACTTCCCCTAACTTGTTTATGGGTGTACTTCCCCTAACTTGTATATGGGTGTACTTCCCCCTAACTTGTTTATGGGTGTACTTCCCCCTAACTTGTTTATGGGTGTACTTCCCCTAACTTGTTTATGGGTGTACTTCCCCTAACTTGTATATGGGTGTACTTCCCTTAACTTGCATATGGGTGTACTTCCCTTAACTTGTTTATGGGTGTACTTCCCCTAACTTGTTTATGGGTGTACTTCCCCTAACTTGTATATGGGTGTACTTCCCCTAACTTGTATATGGGTGTACTTCCCTTAACTTGTATATGGGTGTACTTCCCTAACTTGTTTATGGGTGTACTTCCCCTAACTTGTATATGGGTGTACTTCCCCTAACTTGTATATGGGTGTACTTCCCTTAACTTGTATATGGGTGTACTTCCCTTAACTTGTTTATGGGTGTACTTCCCCTAACTTGTATATGGGTGTACTTCCCCTAACTTGTATATGGGTGTACTTCCCTTAACTTGTATATGGGTGTACTTCCCTTAACTTGTTTATGGGTGTACTTCCCTAACTTGTATATGGGTGTACTTCCCTTAACTTGTTTATTTGTGTACTTCCCTTAACTTGTTTATGGGTGTACTTCCCTTAACTTGTTTATGGGTGTACTTCCCTAACTTGTGTATGGGTGTACTTCCCTTAACTTGTTTATGGGTGTACTTCCCTTAACTTGTTTATGGGTGTACTTCCCTTAACTTGTATATGGGTGTACTTCCCCTAACTTGTATATGGGTGTACTTCCCTTAACTTGTATATGAGTGTACTTCCCTAACTTGTTTATGGGTGTACTTCCCTTAACTTGTATATGAGTGTACTTCCCCTAACTTGTGTATGGGTGTACTTCCCTTAACTTGTATATGGGTGTACTTCCCTTAACTTGTTTATTTGTGTACTTCCCTTAACTTGTTTATGGGTGTACTTCCCTTAACTTGTATATGGGTGTACTTCCCTAACTTGTTTATGGGTGTACTTCCCCCTAACTTGTTTATGGGTATACTTCCCCTAACTTGTTTATGGGTGTACTTCCCCTAACTTGTATATGGGTGTACTTCCCTTAACTTGTATATGGGTGTACTTCCCTTAACTTGTGTATGGGTGTACTTCCCTTAACTTGTGTATGGGTGTCGTTACGGCCAGCTTGCGCCAGTAACCGGGCTCTTGTCTGTTAACGTGTTTTCTAACCTCTTCTTCTTTATCCTTCCCCAAGTTGATGGTAAGTTTTCAAGACTTGGCGGTAGAGAGTAATAGTGCAAGGATGACCAATACGCAATTACACCTTCACCAATATATTATCACCTTCATTAATATATATATTAAATCTCTAAGTATTACTACACATATTTACACTATGTCACTTTCACCCAGGACACTCAATAGACCTGCAGCGTTCGTTAAATCCCAGCATGTCCACTACGCCCAGGTACACGTCGTCCACAATGGTAATCCCCGGCGAGTTCACCTTCCTCAACATGGGCCAGTCCATTACGGCGTATAGTCATAATGTCCCTATACCCCACCGCCACTCTCCTGAAACACTGGCAAAGGGTTCAGCAACAAGCTGACAGAGGTCTCAGATATTCACATACAGGGGGCAGCTAACACCCTGGCAGAAGTCTCTAGCAACACACAAGCACTTCTCAACAGGTGCACCACTGTCGTCGTGTAACTCTTCCTGACCAATCCCGGGTACGTCGGCCCATCCATCAGTGCATAAACCAGCAGCTCACACACTGCTATAACCGACGGCGGCCACTTTGTCCTCTCACAGGACCAAGTCAAGAGTTCTTGGACTGCCCAAGGTGAACTACCCTTCTCAGCACAATCGCCTCCTTACGTCATCTCTGTGAACATAAGGCGTCATTAGCTAGACAGACAGTATACCAGGTGGCCCTAGGATAACACCCCTTCACTGGGGAATTGAAATTGTAGTTGCTTTCACAACCCAGATGGCGTTGATATCATTATGCCACCCACCAGAGGTCATCCTCATCGACCTCACCTTTTAACTGAGGTATGAAACAGGACCCTTTCACTGACGTCACACCACCGCCAACAGATGGCGTTGTCTGCATATCACCTAATATCTGGGAGTTGGAGTGCAGTTCCATAGATGGCGGAGATATCGCCACTCCACTCTCCAGTAACGGTGTCGATACAGTAACAGGTGTAATTATCCTAACTTGTTTAAAAGTGTACGTCACCTAACTTGTTTAAGAGTGTACTTATCTAACTTGTTCAAGGGTGTACTTCCCCCTAACTTGAATAAGGGTGTACCTACTTAACTTGTTTAATGGTGTATTTGTCTAACTTAACAAAGCTTGATCTAAGGGTGAACTAACTTACCTTGAGTTTGATTCTGCTTACCTAACTTAACTATAGGCAACTTACCTAACTTTAACACGGATGGTGTGCCTTCTGCTGAATGATCCTACCAATGTGTTCCTGGTGGTAAAGCTTAGCTCCTGGTCCCGCCTCTCACTTTATAATGAAAGGTGGAACACGGGAGCTGAATAACCAACGAAACTTTCGCGGATTGTCAAGGTGTCAGCGAACCACCTTCAGGTTGTTCCAGGTGGTAGTTATTGGTACACTGAACACGGGCACATCCTTCTGTCTGTACACGTGTTCAGTCTGCTGTGTGTACAGCCTTACGCCTCTTTGTGTACACGCTCACACTCCCGTCAGCACATTCACACACACACTCCTGTGAGCACATCCTCATACACTCCTGTGAGCACATCCTCATACACTCCTGTGAGCACATCCTCATACACTTCCGTGAGCACATCCTCACACACTCCTGTGAGCACATCCTCACACACTCCTGTGAGCACATCCTCACACACTCCTGTGAGCACATCCTCACACACTCCTGTGAGCACATCCTCATACACTTCCGTGAGCACATCCTCACACACTCCTGTGAGCACATCCTCATACACTCCTGTGAGCACATCCTCATACACACCCGTGAGCACATTCTCACACACTCCTGTGAGCACATCCTCACACACTCCTGTGAGCACATCCTCATACACTCCTGTGAGCACATCCTCATACACACCCGTGAGCACATTCTCACACACTCCTGTGAGCACATCCTCACACACTCCTGTGAGCACATCCTCAAACACTCCCGTGAGCACATCCTCACACACTCCTGTGAGCACATCCTCACACACTCCTGTGAGCACATCCTCACACACTCCTGTGAGCACATCCTCACACACTCCCGTGAGCACATCCTCACACACTCCCGTGAGCACATCCTCACACACTCCCGTGAGCACATCCTCACACACTCCTGTGAGCACATCCTCACACACTCCTGTGAGCACATCCTCACACACTCCTGTGAGCACATCCTCACACACTCCTGTGAGCACATCCTCACACACTCCTGTGAGCACATCCTCACACACTCCTGTGAGCACATCCTCACACTCCTGTGAGCACATCATCCCTGTGTGTACATCTTGACTCCTCTCTGTGTGTACATCTTAACTCCTCTCTGTGTGTACTACTTCACATCCCATCGTGTACATGCCATCGAAGGGATGTACACGATGGGATGTACTATCCAAGGATCGGAAAGGAAAAGACGAAATTACCGAAGAGGAAAATATGATGAGATAAGGAAGTTCCTAAGAGGAATACCATGGGAAACAGAACTTAGAGAGCAGACTGTACAGGACAAGATGGATTATGTCACCCAGAAGTGCCAGGAAGCTGCAGACAGGTTCATCCCGGACCAAAAGGAGAAAAGCGAAAAGCAACAGAATAACCCATGGTTCAACCAGGAATGCAAGGTAGCGAATCAACTGAGTAAAAGAACATGGAGAAACTACAGAAATAACAGAACACCAGAGAGCAGGGAGAGATACCAGAGGGCCAGAAAGAAGTACCTCAGAGTAAGGAGGGAAGCAGAGAGACAGTATGAAAATGACGTAGCGAGTAAAGCCAAGACCCAACCAAAGCTGCCCCACAGCCACATCAGGAGGAAAACAGCAGTGAAGGAACAAGTGATGAAGCTGAGAAAAGCGGAGAACAGATACACAGAGAATGACAAGGAGGTGTGTGAAGAACTCGACAAGAGATTCCAGGAGGTCTTCACAATAGAACAAGGAGAAACCCCTGCACTAAATGAGGAGGCGGCTAACCAAGCAACCTTGGAGGAATTTGACCTCACCAGTGATGAGGTCAAAAGGTGTCTGCTGGAGCTGGATGTGACAAAGGCTGTTGGGCCTGACAGAATCTCACCATGGATACTAAAGGAAGGTGCAGAAGCACTAAGTGTGCCAATCTCTATGGTGTATAACAGGTCAATGGAAACAAGAGACTTACCAGAAAGTTGGAAGACGGCTAATGTAGTCCCAATACACAAAAAGGTGACAGGCAAGAGTCTGAATTACAGGCCAATCTCCCTAACTTGTATACCATGCAAGGTGAAGGAGATCGTGAGGAAAAGGCTCGTAGAGCATCTGGAGGGAAATAACTTTGTAACACACCACCAACATGGGTTCAGAGATGGTAAATCGTGCCTCACAGGTTTAATAGAATTCTATGAACAGGCAACAAAAATTAAGCAAGAAAGAGAAGGGTGGGAAGACTGCATTTTCTTGGACTATCAGAAAGCCTTAGACACAGTACCCCATAAAAGGCTGTTACAAAAGTTGGAGCAAAAGGCAGGAGTAAAAGATAAGGTGCTCCAGTGGATAAGAGAGTATCTAAGCAACAGGAAACAGCGAGTAAGTGTGAAGGGGGGTGGGGGGGGGCATCAGAGTGGAGAGATGTCACCAGCGGGGTTCCCCAGGGCACTGTACTTGGACCCATCTTGTTTCTAATATATGTAAACGATCTTCCGGAGGGTATAAACTCATTCCTCTCAATGCTTGCTGATGATGGAAAAATTATGAGAAGAAACAAGACAGATGAAGAATGATGAAGAATTCCCTTGGATGAAGTAGACAGATAAGAATTCCCTTGGGAATGAGTGATCACAGTGTATTGATCTTTGAGTACTGGTAGAGCTAGGAATTATCTCCCCCAAAAAAAAAGTAGGAAACAAAAGGCTGGCGTACAGGAAGGGGAATTATGAGGAGATGAGAAGTTTCCTAAGGGAAATACCTTGGGACTCAGACCTCAGAGAGAAGTCTGTACAANACCTCCAACAACCACGAGCTACAACCATCAACAACCACGAGCTACAACCATCCAACAACCACGTGCTACAACCATCAACAACCATGAGCTACAACTATCCAACAACCACGAGCTACAACCAACCTACAACCACGAGCCACAACCATCAACAACCACGAGCTACAACCAACCAACAACCACGAGCTACACACAGTAGTACAGTGAGAGATGGATGCTGCCACAGTGTGAGAGAAGGATGCTGCCACAGTGTGAGAGAAGGATGCTGTCTCAGTGTAAGAGAAAGATGCTGCCTCAGTGTGAGAGAAGGATGCTGCCTCAGTGTGAGAGAAGGATGCTGCCACAGTGTGAGAGAAGGATGCTGCCACAGTGTGAGAGAAGGATGCTGCCTCAGTGTGAGAGGAGGATGCTGCCTCAGTGTGAGAGAAGGATGCTGCCTCAGTGTGAGAAAAGGATGCTGCACCAGTGTGAGAGAAGGATGCTGCCTCAGTGTGAGAGAAGGATGCTGCCTCAGTGTGAGAGGAGGATGCTGCCTCAGTGTGAGGGAAGGATGCTGCCACAGTGTGAGAGAAGGATGCTGCCACAGTGTGAGAGAACGATGCTGCCACAGTGTGAGAGAAGGATGCTGCCTCAGTGTGAGAGAAGGATGCTGCCACAGTGTGAGAGAACGATGCTGCCACAGTGTGAGAGAACGATGCTGCCACAGTGTGAGAGAACGATGCTGCCACAGTGTGAGAGAAGGATGCTGCCTCAGTGTGAGAGAAGGATGCTGCCACAGTGTGAGAGAACGATGCTGCCTCAGTGTGAGAGAAGGATGCTGCCACAGTGTGAGAGAACGATGCTGCCACAGTGTGAGAGAAGGATGCTGCCACAGTGTGAGAGAAGGATGCTGCCTCAGTGTGAGAGAAGGATGCTGCCACAGTGTGAGAGAAGGATGCTGCCTCAGTGTGAGAGAAGGATGCTGCCACAGTGTGAGAGAACGATGCTGCCACAGTGTGAGAGAAGGATGCTGCCTCAGTGTGAGAGAAGGATGCTGCAACAGTGTGAGAGAAGAATGCTGCCACAGTGTGAGAGAAGGATGCTGCCACAGTGTGAGAAAAGGATGCTGCCACAGTGTGAGAGAAGGATGCTGCCACAGTGTGAGAGAAGGATGCTGCCTCACTGTGAGAGAAGGATGCTGCCACAGTGTGAGAGAAGGATGCTGCCTCAGTGTGAGAGAAGGATGCTGCCTCAGTGTGAGAGAAGGATGCTGCCTCAGTGTGAGAGAAAGATGCTGCCACAGTGTGAGAGAAGGATGCTGCCACAGTGTGAGAGAAGGATGCTGCCTCAGTGTGAGAGAAGGATGCTGCCTCAGTGTGAGAGAAGGATGCTGCCTCAGTGTGAGAGAAGGATGCTGCCACAGTGTGAGAGAAGGATGTTGCCACAGTGTGAGAGAAGGATGCTGCCACAGTGTGAGAGAAGGATGCTGCCTCACTGTGAGAGAAGGATGCTGCCTCAGTGTGAGAGAAGGATGCTGCCACAGTGTGAGAGAAGGATGCTACCTCAGTGTGAGAGAAGGATGCTGCCTCAGTGTGAGAGAAGGATGCTGCCACAGTGTGAGAGAAGGATGCTGCCTCAGTGTGAGAGAAGGATGCTGCCTCAGTGTGAGAGAAGGATGCTGCCACAGTGTGAGAGAAGGATGCTGCCTCAGTGTGGAGAACGATGCTGCCACAGTGTGAGAGAACGATGCTGCCACAGTGTGAGAGAAGGATGCTGCCACAGTGTGAGAGAAGGATGCTGCCTCAGTGTGAGAGAAGGATGGTGCCTCAGTGTGAGAGAAGGATGCTGCCACAGTGTGAGAGAAGGATGCTGCCCTCAGTGTGAGAGAAGGATGCTGCCTCACTGTGAGAGAAGGATGCTGCCTCAGTGTGAGAGAAGGATGCTGCCTCAGTGTGAGAGGATGCTGCCACAGTGTGAGAGAAGGATGCTGCCACAGTGTGAGAGAAGGATGCTGCCACAGTGTGAGAGAAGGATGCTGCCACAGTGTGAGAGAAGGATGCTGCCTCAGTGTGAGAGAAGGATGCTGCCTCAGTGTGAGAGAAGGATGCTGCCTCAGTGTGAGAGAAGGATGCTGCCTCAGTGTGAGAGAAGGATGCTGCCACAGTATGAGAGAAGGATGCTGCCTCAGTGTGAGAGAAGGATGCTGCCTCAGTGTGAGAGAAGGATGCTGCCACAGTGTGAGAGAAGGATGCTGCCTCAGTGTGAGAGAAGGATGCTGCCACAGTGTGAGAGAAGGATGCTGCCACAGTGTGAGAGAAGGATGCTGCCTCAGTGTGAGAGAAGGATGCTGCCTCAGTGTGAGAGAAGGATGCTGCCACAGTGTGAGAGAAGGATGCTGCCACAGTGTGAGAGAAGGATGCTGCCTCACTGTGAGAGAAGGATGCTGTCTCAGTGTGAGAGATATTGTCTCCCCTAAATATATATCCTATATAAATAACATAATATATATGATATACATAGATATATCTCCACGGGGCTTTGCTGGTTCGAGATGTTTATTTTTGTAAAAAGTTACACCCATTGTTTATATAATATAATAAATACCAATTTATTCGAACGGCAAAATAGTTTTGTAGTTATACAAATTAATTTGTATCATTTATAACTTATGCTAGTTATAAGTATTGTTTTTATTGCTGTACTATCAGTGATTGTGCTGTATTTTGGAAGATTCAGTATACTAAAATAAATTAAATAATGCATTATTTCTTTATTGGCTTTTGGTGTATTGTAGTTTAGGGACACCTGCCTGGTCTGGGGAATTGCTTTGTTAAACTCTAAAAAAAAGTTGAAATTATACTTTGTGTAAGTCTGTGAATGTTTGTATCATATATACACTATTGTGTTTAAGGTGAATGACGTCCCACTGAGGCATACACATTTGTGGGCGTCACTCTCTGACGCCAGGCGTCTCTTGTTTGTTGACGTCACTTAGACTTGTAACTTGGCCAGGCGTCTCTTGTTGGTTGACGTCGCTTAGACTTGTAACTTGGCCAGGCGTCTCTTGTTAGTTGACGTCGCTTAGACTTGTAACTTGGCCAGGCGTCTCTTGTTAGTTGACGTCACTTAGACTTGTAACTTGGCCAGGCGTCTCTTGTTTGTTGACGTCACTTAGACTTCACTTAGACTTGAAACTAAGCAGAAGTGTCTGTTAGTGGCATGCGCATTGAAGCTGAAAACATTCTTCATTCTCAGTTAATTCAATTTATTCCTTAATTGATTTTTATTTAATTACGCCACTAATACGTTCTAATGCTGGCTAAATGTTACCTGCTTTAAGGGAATACTTAAATAATGTATTCTAAAGATGTTTCAATTCGCAACTTGTACATCCTAAATGGCAGTTATGACGTCTTTTATTTGCTGAGGATCAACTCGCCCTCAGACTAGGCTCGTTAAAACTGCTGCCGTACCCCTCAAGACACACTCATCAATCCTAATGAACTATGTATTAGATTTGACCTAATAAATAATAGAAATAAAAAATAAACAAATAGGTTCGTTCTCATTCCATATTAATGTTATTATATAGTTCACGTCTATGTATAGTTAGGCATAGGCTAGGTTAGGCATAGGTTAGGCATAGGTTTGGTTAGGTAAGGTTAGGTTAGGTTAGGTTAGGTGTTTAGGATTTTTTACGATTATTTGTATTTGTAGTACGTGGGTGAAGCATTTACAGCGTTGTGGCTCGAACACGGGTGCACAGTGATGTCATACTAACTTAATGTATCAATGAGAAACTCGGTAGGAAACTTGAGGAGGATTCGAACCTGCAGACTTGGCCTTCCCAAACCCACACCCAACACCACTACACGGTCAATAGCAATACAACCTGGGATATTGTTTTTGACCTTGTTGTGGTGTTGTGGTCTGGGGCGTGTGTTTGGGAGTATCAAGTGGGCGGGTTCGAAACCACTTCCTGGCTTCTACTGATTTACAGTGGACTGAATACAATTTAAATGTAAATTAAAAACAAACAGACAAAAGGTTTGGCGGCCGGGTTAGCGAGCATTTGACCTTCGTTGATGTGGACAGTCTGCCATGCTATATTAAAATGCATCAGGAACATTCTCGAAGCTGGCTCAGTAGACATGAGACATATCAGCTTTTATATGTGAATCTTTACTTATATGTTGATAATTTAATCTGTTCTATGATGTGGAATTTTCTTCACAGTTCATGTGGAAGGGAAATTAGGCTTCTGTGTCCAGAAAAAAAAAGTTTAAACTCCGAACCTTTTCAAGCTTTTGGTAATTCTCAATATGATATTTATTATATAAATATATATAAATGTACATATATAATATATATATATATATATATATATATATATATATATATATATATATATATATATATATATATATATATATATATATTTTGTGTGGTGCATATTCTTACAAGACTTGTGTCATTGTTTTATAGGAATTAGGGTCACACTTTAGTCGTATACAACAAAGGTCACACCATAGTCCTATACAACAAAGGTCACACTTTAGTCCTATACAACAAAGGTCACACTTTAGTCCTATACAACAAAGGTCACACCTTAGTCCTATACAACAAAGGACACACTTTTGTCCTTTACAACAAAGGTCACACCTTACTCCTATACAACAAAGGTCACACTTTAGTCCTATACAACAAAGGTCACACTTTAGTCCTATACAACAAAGGTCACACTTTAGTCCTATACAACAAAGGTCACACTTTAGTCCTATACAACAAAGGCTACACTTTAGTCCTATACAACAAAGGTCACACCTTAGTCCTATACAACAAAGGTCACACTTTAGTCCTATACAACAAAGGTCACACTTTAGTCCTATACAACAAAGGTCACACTTTAGTCCTATACAACAAAGGTCACACCTTAGTCCTATACAACAAAGGTCACACTTTAGTCCTATACAACAAAGGTCACACCATAGTCCTATACAACAAAGGTCACACTTTAGTCCTATACAACAAAGGTCACACTTTAGTCCTATACAACAAAGATCACACCATAGTCCTATACAACAAAGGTCACACCATAGTCCTATACAACAAAGGTCACACCTTAGTCCTATACAACAAAGGTCACACCTTAGTCCTATACAACAAAGGTCACACTTTAGTCCTATACAACAAATATCACACCATAGTCCTATACAACAAAGGTCACACCATAGTCCTATACAACAAAGGTCACACCTTAGTCCTATACAACAAAGGTCACACCTTAGTCCTATACAACAAAGGTCACACCTTAGTCCTATACAACAAAGGTCACACCATAGTCCTATACAACAAAGGTCACACTTTAGTCCTATACAACAAAGGTCACACTTTAGTCCTATACAACAAAGGTCACACTTTAGTCCTATACAACAAAGGTCACACTTTAGTCCTATACAACAAAGGTCACACAATAGTCCTATACAACAAAGGTCACACTTTAGTCCTATACAACAAAGGTAACACTTTAGTCCTATACAACAAAGGTCACACCTTAGTCCTATACAACAAAGGTCACACCTTAGTCCCATACAACAAAGGTCACACTTTAGTCCTATACAACAAAGGTCACACCTTAGTCCCATACAACAAAGGTCACACCTTAGTCCCATACAACAAAGGTCACACCTTAGTCCCATACAACAAAGGTCACACCTTAGTCCTATACAACAAAGGTCACACCTTAGTCCTATACAACAAAGGTCACATCCTGTGAACTGAAGATAATAAACATTAAATTAATTAATATTTTATTTCTATGTTCCAGGGAAACTTGACGAGGTGGAGACTAATTGTGGTGAGTCAGAGTGTTTGTTTGTTTGTTACTTAGATAGTGTGTACTTCCCCCTAACTTGTTTATGGGTGTACTTCCCCCTAACTTGTTTATGGGTGTACTTCCCCCTAACTTGTTTATGGGTGTACTTCCCCCTAACTTGTTTATGGGTGTACTTCCCCTAACTTGTTTATGGGTGTACTTCCCCCTAACTTGTTTATGGGTGTACTTCCCCCTAACTTGTTTATGGGTGTACTTCCCCCTAACTTGTTTATGGGTGTACTTCCCTCTAACTTGTTATGGGTGTACTTCCCCCTAACTTGTTTATGGGTGTACTTCCCCCTAACTGTTTATGGGTATACTTCCCCCCTAACTTGTTTATGGGTATACTTCCCCCCTAACTTGTTTATGGGTATACTTCCCCCTAACTTGTTTATGGGTATACTTCCCCCTAACTTGTTTATGGGTGTACTTCCCCCTAACTTGTTTATGGGTATACTTCCCCCCTAACTTGTTTATGGGTATACTTCCCCCTAACTTGTTTATGGGTGTACTTCCCCTAACTTGTGTATGGGAGTACTTCCCCCTAACTTGTGTATGGGTGTACTTCCCCCTAACTTGTGTATGGGTGTACTTCCCCCTAACTTGTTTATGGGTGTACTTCCCCCTAACTTGTTTATGGGTGTACTTCCCCCTAACTTGTTTATGGGTGTACTTCCCCTAACTTGTTTATGGGTGTACTTCCCCTGACTTGTTTATGGGTATACTTCCCCCTAACTTGTTTATGGGTGTACTTCCCCTAACTTGTTTATGGGTATACTTCCCCTAACTTGTTTATGGGTATACTTCCCCCTAACTTGTGTATGGGTGTACTTCCCCTAACTTGTGTATGGGTGTACTTCCCCCTAACTTGTGTATGGGTGTACTTCCCCTAACTTGTGTATGGGTGTACTTCCCCCTAACTTGTTTATGGGTGTACTTCCCCTAACTTGTTTATGGGTGTACTTCCCCCTAACTTGTTTATGGGTGTACTTCCCCTAACTTGTTTATGGGTATACTTCCCCCTAACTTGTT
>WNGS01061285.1:38794-61007 GCA_020271785.1 Procambarus virginalis
ACAACCATCAACAACCACGAGCTACAACCATCCAACAACCACGTACTACAACCATCAACAACCACGAGCTACAACCATCCAACAACCACGTACTACAACCCTCCAACAACCACGTACTACAACATCAACAACCACGAGCTACAACCATCCAACAACCACGTGCTACAACCATCCAACAACCACAAGCTACAACCATCCAACAACCACGAGCTACAACCATCAACAACCACGAGCTACAAACATCCAACAACCACGTACTACAACCATCCAACAACCACGTAACTACAACCATCAACAACCACGTACTACAACCATCCAACAACCACGTACTACAACCATCAACAACCACGAGCTACAACCATCCAAAACCACGTACTACAACCATCAACAACCACGAGCACGAGCTACAACATCCAACAACCACGTACTACAACCATCCAACAACCACGAGCTACAACCATCCAACAACCACGAGCCACAACCATCAACAACCACGAGCTACAACCAACTCAACAACCACGAGACTACAACCATCCAACAACCACGTACTACAACCATCCAACAACCACGTACTACAACCATCAACAACCACGAGCTACAACAACATCCAAAACCACGTACTACAACCATCCAACAACCACGTACTACAACCATCAACAACCACGAGCTACAACCATCCAACAACCACGTACTACAACCATCAACAACCACGAGCTACAACCATCCAACAACCACGTACTACAACCATCCAACAACCACGAGCTACAACCATCAACAACCACGAGCTACAACCATCCAACAACCACGTACTACAACCATCAACAACCACGAGCTACAACCATCAACAACCACGAGCTACAACCATCCAACAACCACGAGCTACAACCACCCAACAACCACGAGCTACAACCATCCAACAACCACGTGCTACAACCATCCAACAACCACGAGCTACAACCATCCAACAACCACGTGCTACAACCATCCAACAACCACGAGCTACAACCATCAACAACCACGAGCTACAACCATCAACAACCACGAGCTACAACCATCAACAACCACGAGCTACAACCATCAACAACCACGAGTCACAACCATCAACAACCACGAGCTACAACCATCAACAACCACGAGCTACAACCATCAACAACCACGAGCTACAACCATCAACAACCACGAGCTACAACCATCCAACAACCACGAGCTACAACCATCAACAACCACGAGCTACAACCATCCAACAACCACGAGCTACAACCATCAACAACCACGAGCTACAACCATCAACAACCACGAGCCACAACCATCAACAACCACGAGCTACAACCATCAACAACCACGAGCTACAACCATCAACAACCACGAGCTACAACCATCCAACAACCACGAGCTACAACCATCCAACAACCACGAGCTACAACCATCCAACAACCACGAGCTACAACCATCCAACAACCACGAGCTACAACCATCAACAACCACGAGCTACAACCATCCAACAACCACGAGCTACAACCATCAACAACCACGAGCCAACCATCAACAACCACGAGCTACAACCATCCAACAACCACGAGCTACAACCATCAACAACCACGAGCTACAACCATCCAACAACCACGAGCTACAACCATCCAACAACCACGAGCTACAACCATCCAACAACCACGAGCTACAACCATCAACAACCACGAGCTACAACCATCCAACAACCACGAGCTACAACCATCCAACAACCACGAGCTACAACCATCAACAACCACGAGCTACAACCATCCAACAACCACGAGCTACAACCATCAACAACCACGAGCTACAACCATCCAACAACCACGAGCTACAACCATCCAACAACCACGTGCTACAACCATCCAACAACCACGAGCTACAACATCCAACAACCACGAGCTACAACCATCCAACAACCACGAGCTACAACCATCCAACAACCACGAGCTACAACCATCCAACAACCACGAGCTACAACCATCAACAACCACGAGCTACAACCATCCAACAACCACGAGCTACAACCATCAACAACCACGAGCTACAACCATCAACAACCACGAGCTACAACCATCCAACAACCACGAGCTACAACCATCCAACAACCACGTGCTACAACCATCCAACAACCACGAGCTACAACCATCCAACAACCACGAGCTACAACCATCCAACAACCACGAGCTACAACCATCAACAACCACGAGCTACAACCATCCAACAACCACGAGCTACAACCATCCAACAACCACGAGCCACAACCATCAACAACCACGAGCTACAACCATCCAACAACCACGAGCTACAACCATCAACAACCACGAGCCACAACCATCCAACAACCACGAGCTACAACCATCCAACAACCACGAGCTACAACCATCCAACAACCACGAGCTACAACCATCCAACAACCACGAGCTACAACATCCAACAACCACGAGCTACAACCATCCAACAACCACGAGCTACAACCATCCAACAACCACGAGCTACAACCATCCAACAACCACGAGCTACAACCATCAACAACCACGAGCTACAACCATCCAACAACCACGAGCTACAACCATCAACAACCACGAGCCACAACCATCAACAACCACGAGCTACAACCATCCAACAACCACGAGCTACAACCATCCAACAACCACGTGCTACAACCATCCAACAACCACGAGCTACAACCATCCAACAACCACGAGCTACAACCATCCAACAACCACGAGCCACAACCATCAACAACCACGAGCTACAACCATCCAACAACCACGAGCTACAACCATCCAACAACCACGAGCCACAACCATCAACAACCACGAGCTACAACCATCCAACAACCACGAGCTACAACCATCAACAACCACGAGCTACAACCATCCAACAACCACGAGCTACAACCATCCAACAACCACGAGCTACAACCATCCAACAACCACGTGCTACAACCATCCAACAACCACGAGCTACAACCATCCAACAACCACGAGCTACAACCATCCAACAACCACGAACTACAACCATCCAACAACCACGAGCTACAACCATCCAACAACCACGAGCTACAACCATCAACAACCACGAGCTACAACCATCCAACAACCACGAGCTACAACCATCAACAACCACGAGCTACAACCATCCAACAACCACGAGCTACAACCATCCAACAACCACGAGCTACAACCATCAACAACCACGAGCCACAACCATCCAACAACCACGAGCCACAACCATCAACAACCACGAGCCACAACCATCAACAACCACGAGCCACAACCATCAACAACCACGAGCCACAACCATCAACAACCACGAGCCACAACCATCAACAACCACGAGCCACAACCATCCAACAACCACGAGCTACAACCATCCAACAACCACGTGCTACAACCATCCAACAACCACGAGCTACAACCATCCAACAACCACGAGCTACAACCATCAACAACCACGAGCTACAACCATCAACAACCACGAGCTACAACCATCCAACAACCACGAGCTACAACCATCCAACAACCACGAGCTACAACCATCCAACAACCACGAGATACAACCATCAACAACCACGAGCTACAACCATCCAAAAACCACGAGCTACAACCATCAACAACCACGAGCCACAACCATCAACAACCACGAGCTACAACCATCCAACAACCACGAGCTACAACCATCCAACAACCACGAGCCACAACCATCAACAACCACGAGCTACAACCATCCAACAACCACGAGCTACAACCATCCAACAACCACGAGCCACAACCATCAACAACCACGAGCTACAACCATCCAACAACCACGAGCTACAACCATCAACAACCACGAGCCACAACCATCCAACAACCACGAGCTACAACCATCCAACAACCACGAGCTACAACCATCCAACAACCACGTGCTACAACCATCCAACAACCACGAGCTACAACATCCAACAACCACGAGCTACAACCATCCAACAACCACGAGCTACAACCATCCAACAACCACGAGCTACAACCATCCAACAACCACGAGCTACAACCATCAACAACCACGAGCTACAACCATCCAACAACCACGAGCCACAACCATCAACAACCACGAGCTACAACCATCCAACAACGACGAGCTACAACCATCCAACAACCACGAACTACAACCATCCAACAACCACGAGCCACAACCATCAACAACCACGAGCTACAACCATCCAACAACCACGAGCCACAACCATCAACAACCATGAGTTACAACCATCCAACAACCACGAGCTACAACCATCCAACAACCACGAGCCACAACCATCCAACAACCATGAGCTACAACCATCAACAACCACGAGCTACAACCATCCAACAACCACGAGCTACAACCATCCAACAACCACGAGCCACAACCATCAACAACCATGAGCTACAACCATCAACAACCACGAGCTACAACCATCCAACAACCACGAGCCACAACCATCAACAACCACGAGCTACAACCATCCAACAACCACGAGCCACAACCATCAACAACCACGAACTACAACCATCAACAACCACGAGCTACAACCATCCAACAACCACGTGCTACAACCATCAACAACCACGAGCTACAACCATCAACAACCACGAGCTACAACCATCCAACATCCACGAGCTACAACCATCCAACAACCACGTGCTACAACCATCAACAACCACGAGCTACAACCATCCAACAACCACGTGCTACAACCATCAACAACCACGAGCTACAACCATCCAACAACCACGTGCTACAACCATCAACAACCACGAGCTACAACCATCCAACAATCACGTGCTACAACCATCAACAACTACGAGTTACAACCATCCAACAACCACGAGCTACAACCATCAACAACCACGAGCTACAACCATCCAACAACCACGTGCTACAACCATCAACAACCATGAGCTACAACTATCCAACAACCACGAGCTACAACCAACCTACAACCACGAGCCACAACCATCAACAACCACGAGCTACAACCAACCAACAACCACGAGCTACACACAGTAGTACAGTGAGAGATGGATGCTGCCACAGTGTGAGAGAAGGATGCTGCCACAGTGTGAGAGAAGGATGCTGTCTCAGTGTAAGAGAAAGATGCTGCCTCAGTGTGAGAGAAGGATGCTGCCTCAGTGTGAGAGAAGGATGCTGCCACAGTGTGAGAGAAGGATGCTGCCACAGTGTGAGAGAAGGATGCTGCCTCAGTGTGAGAGGAGGATGCTGCCTCAGTGTGAGAGAAGGATGCTGCCTCAGTGTGAGAAAAGGATGCTGCACCAGTGTGAGAGAAGGATGCTGCCTCAGTGTGAGAGAAGGATGCTGCCTCAGTGTGAGAGGAGGATGCTGCCTCAGTGTGAGGGAAGGATGCTGCCACAGTGTGAGAGAAGGATGCTGCCACAGTGTGAGAGAACGATGCTGCCACAGTGTGAGAGAAGGATGCTGCCTCAGTGTGAGAGAAGGATGCTGCCACAGTGTGAGAGAACGATGCTGCCACAGTGTGAGAGAACGATGCTGCCACAGTGTGAGAGAACGATGCTGCCACAGTGTGAGAGAAGGATGCTGCCTCAGTGTGAGAGAAGGATGCTGCCACAGTGTGAGAGAACGATGCTGCCTCAGTGTGAGAGAAGGATGCTGCCACAGTGTGAGAGAACGATGCTGCCACAGTGTGAGAGAAGGATGCTGCCACAGTGTGAGAGAAGGATGCTGCCTCAGTGTGAGAGAAGGATGCTGCCACAGTGTGAGAGAAGGATGCTGCCTCAGTGTGAGAGAAGGATGCTGCCACAGTGTGAGAGAACGATGCTGCCACAGTGTGAGAGAAGGATGCTGCCTCAGTGTGAGAGAAGGATGCTGCAACAGTGTGAGAGAAGAATGCTGCCACAGTGTGAGAGAAGGATGCTGCCACAGTGTGAGAAAAGGATGCTGCCACAGTGTGAGAGAAGGATGCTGCCACAGTGTGAGAGAAGGATGCTGCCTCACTGTGAGAGAAGGATGCTGCCACAGTGTGAGAGAAGGATGCTGCCTCAGTGTGAGAGAAGGATGCTGCCTCAGTGTGAGAGAAGGATGCTGCCTCAGTGTGAGAGAAAGATGCTGCCACAGTGTGAGAGAAGGATGCTGCCACAGTGTGAGAGAAGGATGCTGCCTCAGTGTGAGAGAAGGATGCTGCCTCAGTGTGAGAGAAGGATGCTGCCTCAGTGTGAGAGAAGGATGCTGCCACAGTGTGAGAGAAGGATGTTGCCACAGTGTGAGAGAAGGATGCTGCCACAGTGTGAGAGAAGGATGCTGCCTCACTGTGAGAGAAGGATGCTGCCTCAGTGTGAGAGAAGGATGCTGCCACAGTGTGAGAGAAGGATGCTACCTCAGTGTGAGAGAAGGATGCTGCCTCAGTGTGAGAGAAGGATGCTGCCACAGTGTGAGAGAAGGATGCTGCCTCAGTGTGAGAGAAGGATGCTGCCTCAGTGTGAGAGAAGGATGCTGCCACAGTGTGAGAGAAGGATGCTGCCTCAGTGTGGGAGAACGATGCTGCCACAGTGTGAGAGAACGATGCTGCCACAGTGTGAGAGAAGGATGCTGCCACAGTGTGAGAGAAGGATGCTGCCTCAGTGTGAGAGAAGGATGGTGCCTCAGTGTGAGAGAAGGATGCTGCCACAGTGTGAGAGAAGGATGCTGCCCTCAGTGTGAGAGAAGGATGCTGCCTCACTGTGAGAGAAGGATGCTGCCTCAGTGTGAGAGAAGGATGCTGCCTCAGTGTGAGAGGATGCTGCCACAGTGTGAGAGAAGGATGCTGCCACAGTGTGAGAGAAGGATGCTGCCACAGTGTGAGAGAAGGATGCTGCCACAGTGTGAGAGAAGGATGCTGCCTCAGTGTGAGAGAAGGATGCTGCCTCAGTGTGAGAGAAGGATGCTGCCTCAGTGTGAGAGAAGGATGCTGCCTCAGTGTGAGAGAAGGATGCTGCCACAGTATGAGAGAAGGATGCTGCCTCAGTGTGAGAGAAGGATGCTGCCTCAGTGTGAGAGAAGGATGCTGCCACAGTGTGAGAGAAGGATGCTGCCTCAGTGTGAGAGAAGGATGCTGCCACAGTGTGAGAGAAGGATGCTGCCACAGTGTGAGAGAAGGATGCTGCCTCAGTGTGAGAGAAGGATGCTGCCTCAGTGTGAGAGAAGGATGCTGCCACAGTGTGAGAGAAGGATGCTGCCACAGTGTGAGAGAAGGATGCTGCCTCACTGTGAGAGAAGGATGCTGTCTCAGTGTGAGAGATATTGTCTCCCCTAAATATATATCCTATATAAATAACATAATATATATGATATACATAGATATATCTCCACGGGGCTTTGCTGGTTCGAGATGTTTATTTTTGTAAAAAGTTACACCCATTGTTATATAAATAATAAATACCAATTTATTCGAACGGCAAAATAGTTTTGTAGTTATACAAATTATTTGTATCATTTATAACTTATGCTAGTTATAAGTATTGTTTTATTGCTGTACTATCAGTGATTGTGCTGTATTTGGAAGATTCAGTATACTAAAATAAATTAATAATGCATTATTTCTTTATTGGCTTTTGGTGTATTGTAGTTTAGGGACACCTGCCTGGTCTGGGGAATTGCTTTGTTAAACTCTAAAAAAAAGTTGAAATTATACTTTGTGTAAGTCTGTGAATGTTTGTATCATATATACACTATTGTGTTAAGGTGAATGACGTCCCACTGAGGCATACACATTGTGGGCGTCACTCTCTGACGCCAGGCGTCTCTGTTTGTTGACGCACTTAGACTTGTAACTTGGCCAGGCGTCTCTTGTTGGTGACGTCGCTTAGACTTGTAACTTGGCCAGGCGTCTCTTGTTAGTTGACGTTAGACTTGTAACTTGGCCAGGCGTCTCTTGTTAGTTGACGTCACTTAGACTGTAACTGGCCAGGCGTCTCTTGTTGTTGACGTCACTTAGACTTCACTTAGACTTGAAACTAAGCAGAAGTGTCTGTTAGTGGCATGCGCATTGAAGCTGAAAACATTCTTCATTCTCAGTTATTCAATTTATCCTTAATTGATTTTTATTTTAATTACGCCACTAATACGTTCTAATGCTGGCTAAATGTTACCTGCTTTAAGGGAATACTTAAATAATGTATTCTAAAGATGTTTCAATTCGCACTTGTACATCCTAAATGGCAGTTATGACGTCTTTTATTGCTGAGGATCAACTCGCCCTCAGACTAGGCTCGTTAAAACTGCTGCCGTACCCCTCAAGACACACTCATCAATCCTAATGAACTATGTATTAGATTTGTCCTAATAAATAATAGAAATAAAAATAAACAAAATAGGTTCGTTCTCATTCCATATTAATGTTATTATATAGTTCACGTCTATGTATAGTTAGGCATAGGCTAGGTTAGGCATAGGTTAGGCATAGGTTTGGTTAGGTAAGGTTAGGTGAGGTTAGGTTAGGTGTTTAGGATTTTTTACGATTATTTGTATTTGTAGTACGTGGGTGAAGCATTTACAGCGTTGTGGCTCGAACACGGGTGCACAGTGATGTCATACTAACTTAATGTATCAATGAGAAACTCAGTAGGAAACTTGAGGAGGATTCGAACCTGCAGACTTGGCCTTCCCAAACCCACACCCAACACCACTACACGATCAATAGCAATACAACCTGGGATATGTTTTTGACCTTGTTGTGGTGTTGTGGTCTGGGGCGTGTGTTTGGGAGTATCAAGTGGGCGGGTTCGAAACCACTTCCTGGCTTCTACTGATTTACAGTGGACTGAGTACAATTTAAATGTAAATTAAAACAAATAGACAGAGGGTTTGGCGGCCGGGTTAGCGAGCATTTGACCTTGTTGATGTGGACAGGCTGCCATGCTATATTAAAATGCATCAGGAACGTTCTCGAAGCTTGCTGAGTAGACACGAGACATATCAGCTTTTATATGTGAATCCTTACTTATATGTGATAATTTAATCTGTTCTATGACGTGTAATTTTCTCTCACAGTCATGTGGAAGGGAAATTAGCCTTCTGTGTCCAGATAAAAAAAAAGTTTAAACTCCGAACCTTTTCAAGCTTTTTGGTAATTCTCAATAATATGATATTTATTAAATAAATATATAGAAATTTATATATATATATATATATAAATATATATATATATATATATCTATATATATATATATATATATATATATATTATACTGTGGCAGCATATATCTATATATATTATATATATATATATATATATCTATATATCTTATAACTAATATAAATTATATATATACAAATTACTATATAGACATATAAATTTATCTTTTGTGTGTTTGCATATTCTTACAAGATTTGTGTCATTGTTTTATAGGAATTAGGGTCACACTTTAGTCCTATACAACACAGGTCACATCATAGTCCAATACAACAGTGGTCACACTTTAGTCCTATACAACACAGGTCACATCATAGTCCAATACAACAGTGGTCACACTTTAGTCCTATACAACAAAGGTCACATCATAGTCCTATACAACAGTGGTCACTCCTTAGTCCTATACAACAGTGGTCACACCATAGTCCTATACAACAGTGGTCACACCTTAGTCTTATACAACAGTGGTCACACCATAGTCCTATACAACAGTGGTCACACTTAGTCCTATACAACAGTGGTCACACCATAGTCCTATACAACAGTGGTCACACATTAGTCCTATACAACAGTGGTCACACCATAGTCCTATACAACAGTGGTCACACTTTAGTCCTATACAACATTGGTCACACCTTAGTCCTATACAACAGTGGTCACACTTTAGTCCTATACAACATTGGTCACACCTTAGTCCCATACAACATTGGTCACACCTTAGTCCTATACAACAGTGGTCACACCTTAGTCCTATACAACAGTGGTCACACTTTAGTCCTATACAACAGTGGTCACACTTTAGTCCTATACAACAGTGGTCACACCTTAGTCCTATACAACAGTGGTCACACCTTAGTCCTATACAACAGTGGTCACACTTTAGTCCTTACAACAGTGGTCACACTTTAGTCCTATACAACAAAGATCACACCTTAGTCCTATACAACAAAGGTCACACCTTAGTCCTATACAACAAAGGTCACACCTTAGTCCTATACAACAAAGGTCACACCTTAGTCCCATACAACAAAGGTCACACCTTAGTCCCATACAACAAAGGTCACACCTTAGTCCCATACAACAAAGGTCACACCTTAGTCCCATACAACAAAGGTCACACTTTAGTCCTATACAACAAAGGTCACACCTTAGCCCATACAACAAAGGTCACACCTTAGTCCCATACAAAAAGGTCACACCTTAGTCCTATACAACAAAGGTCACACCTTAGTCCCATACAACAAAGGTCACACCTTAGTCCCATACAACAAAGGTCACACCTTAGTCCCATACAACAAAGGTCACCCTTAGTCCCATACAACAAAGGTCACACCTTAGTCCCATACAACAAAGGTCACACTTTAGTCCTATACAACAAAGGTCACACCTTAGTCCCATACAACAAAGGTCACATCCTGTGAACTGAAGATAATAAACATTAAATTATTTAATATTTTATTTCTTTGTTCCAGGGAAACTTGACGAGGTGGAGGCTAATTGTGGTGAGTCAGAGTGTTGTTTGTTTGTTACTTAGATAGTGTGTACTTCCCCCTAACTTGTTTATGGGTGTACTTCCCCCTAACTTGTATATGGGTGTACTTTGCCCCTAACTTGTTTATGGGTGTACTTCCCCCTAACTTGTTTATGGGTGTACTTCCCCCTAACTTGTTTATGGGTGTACTTTCCCCTAACTTGTTTATGGGTGTACTTCCCCCTAACTTGTTTATGGGTGTACTTCCCCTAACTTGTTTATGGGTGTACTTCCCCTAACTTGTTTGTTTATGGTGTACTTTCCCCTAACTTGTTTATGGGTGTACTTTCCCCCTACCTTGTTTATGGTGTACTTCCCTCTAACTTGTTTATGGGTGTACTTCCCCCTAACTTGTTTATGGTGTACTTTCCCTCTAACTTGTTTATGGGTGTACTTCCCCCTAACTTGTTTATGGGTGTACTTCCCTCTAACTTGTTTATGGGTTACTTCCCTCTAACTTGTTTATGGGTGTACTTCCCTCTAACTTGTTTATGGTGTACTTCCCCCTAACTTGTTTATGGGTGTACTTCCCCCTACTTGTTATTGGGTGTACTTCCCCCTAACTTGTTTATGGGTGTACTTCCCCCTAACTTGTTTATGGGTGTACTTCCCTCTAACTTTTTATGGGTGTACTTCCCCCTAACTTGTTTATGGGTGTACTTCCCCCTAACTTGTTTATGGGTGTACTTCCCCCTAACTTTTTTATGGGTGTACTTCCCCTAACTTGTTTATGGGTGTACTTCCCTCTAACTTGTTTATGGGTGTACTTCCCCCTAACTTGTTATGGGTGTACTTCCCCCTAACTTGTTTATGGGTGTACTTCCCCCTAACTTGTTTATGGGTGTACTTCCCCCTAACTTGTTTATGGGTGTACTTCCCCCTNAACCATCCAACAACCACGTACTACAACCATCCAACAACCACGTACTACAACCATCAACAACCACGAGCTACAACCATCCAACAACCACGTACTACAACCATCAACAACCACGAGCTACAACCATCCACAACCACGTACTACAACCATCCAACAACCACGTACTACAACCATCAACAACCACGAGCTACAACCATCCAACAACCACGTGCTACAACCATCCAACAACCACGTGCTACAACCATCCAACAACCACGAGCTACAACCATCAACAACCACGAGCTACAACCATCCAACAACCACGTACTACAACCATCAACAACCACGAGCTACAACCATCCAACAACCACGTACTACAACCATTCAACAACCACGTACTACAACCATCAACAACCACGAGCTACAACCATCCAACAACCACGTACTACAACCATCCAACAACCACGTACTACAACCATCAACAACCACGAGCTACAACCATCAACAACCACGAGCTACAACCATCCAACAACCACGTGCTACAACCATCCAACAACCACGAGCTACAACCATCCAACAACCACGAGCTACAACCATCAACAACCACGAGCTACAACCATCCAACAACCACGAGCTACAACCATCAACAACCACGAGCTAAACCATCCAACAACCACGTACTACAACCATCAACAACCACGAGCTACAACCATCCAACAACCACGTACTACAACCATCAACAACCACGTACTACAACCATCAACAACCACGAGCTACAACCATCCAACAACCACGTACTACAACCATCCAACAACCACGTACTACAACCATCAACAACCACTAGCTACAACCATCCAACAACCACGTACTACAACCATCAACAACCACGAGCTACAACCATCCAACAACCACGTACTACAACCATCCAACAACCACGTACTACAACCATCAACAACCACGAGCTACAACCATCCAACAACCACGTGCTACAACCATCCAACAACCACGAGCTACAACCATCCAACAACCACGAGCTACAACCATCAACAACCACGAGCTACAACCATCCAACAACCACGTACTACAACCATCAACAACCACGAGCTACAACCATCCAACAACCACGTACTACAACCATCCAACAACCACGTACTACAACCATCAACAACCACGAGCTACAACCATCCAACAACCACGTACTACAACCATCCAACAACCACGTACTACAACCATCAACAACCACGAGCTACAACCATCCAACAACCACGTACTACAACCATCAACAACCACGAGCTACAACCATCCAACAACCACGTACTACAACCATCCAACAACCACGAGCTACAACCATCAACAACCACGAGCTACAACCATCCAACAACCACGTACTACAACCATCAACAACCACGAGCTACAACCATCAACAACCACGAGCTACAACCATCCAACAACCACGAGCTACAACAACCCAACAACCACGAGCTACAACCATCCAACAACCACGTGCTACAACCATCCAACAACCACGAGCTACAACCATCCAACAACCACGAGCTACAACCATCCAACAACCACGTGCTACAACCATCCAACAACCACGAGCTACAACCATCAACAACCACGAGCCACAACCATCCAACAACCACGTAGTACAACCATCAACAACCACGAGCTACAACCATCCAACAACCACGACTACAACCATCCAACAACCACGTACTACAACCATCCAACAACCACGTACTACAACCATCAACAACCACGAGCTACAACCATCCAACAACCACGTACTACAACCATCCAACAACCACGTACTACAACCATCAACAACCACGAGCTACAACCATCCAACAACCACGAGCTACAACCATCAACAACCACGAGCTACAACCATCCAACAACCACGTACTACAACCATCAACAACCACGAGCTACAACCATCAACAACCACGAGCTACAACCATCCAACAACCACGAGCTACAACCACCCAACAACCACGAGCTACAACCATCCAACAACCACGTGCTACAACCATCCAACAACCACGAGCTACAACCATCCAACAACCACGAGCTACAACCATCCAACAACCACGTGCTACAACCATCCAACAACCACGAGCTACAACCATCAACAACCACGAGCCACAACCATCCAACAACCACGTACTACAACCATCAACAACCACGAGCTACAACCATCCAACAACCACGTACTACAACCATCCAACAACCACGTACTACAACCATCCAACAACCACGTACTACAACCATCAACAACCACGAGCTACAACCATCCAACAACCACGTACTACAACCATCCAACAACCACGTACTACAACCATCAACAACCACGAGCTACAACCATCCAACAACCACGAGCTACAACCATCAACAACCACGAGCTACAACCATCCAACAACCACGTACTACAACCATCAACAACCACGAGCTACAACCATCAACAACCACGAGCTACAACCATCCAACAACCACGAGCTACAACCACCCAACAACCACGAGCTACAACCATCCAACAACCACGTGCTACAACCATCCAACAACCACGAGCTACAACCATCCAACAACCACGAGCTACAACCATCCAACAACCACGTGCTACAACCATCCAACAATCACGAGCTACAACCATCAACAACCACGAGCCACAACCATCCAACAACCACGTACTACAACCATCAACAACCACGAGCTACAACCATCCAACAACCACGTACTACAACCATCCAACAACCACGTACTACAACCATCCAACAACCACGTACTACAACCATCAACAACCACGAGCTACAACCATCCAACAACCACGTACTACAACCATCCAACAACCACGTACTACAACCATCAACAACCACGAGCTACAACCATCCAACAACCACGAGCTACAACCATCAACAACCACGAGCTACAACCATCCAACAACCACGTACTACAACCATCAACAACCACGAGCTACAACCATCAACAACCACGAGCTACAACCATCCAACAACCACGAGCTACAACCACCCAACAACCACGAGCTACAACCATCCAACAACCACGTGCTACAACCATCCAACAACCACGAGCTACAACCATCCAACAACCACGAGCTACAACCATCCAACAACCACGTGCTACAACCATCCAACAACCACGAGCTACAACCATCAACAACCACGAGCCACAACCATCAACAACCACGAGCTACAACCATCAACAACCACGAGCTACAACCATCAACAACCACGAGCTACAACCATCAACAACCACGAGCTACAACCATCCAACAACCACGAGCTACAACCATCAACAACCACGAGCTACAACCATCCAACAACCACGAGCTACAACCATCAACAACCACGAGCTACAACCATCCAACAACCACGAGCTACAACCATCAACAACCACGAGCTACAACCATCCAACAACCACGTACTACAACCATCAACAACCACGAGCTACAACCATCCAACAACCACGTACTACAACCATCCAACAACCACGTACTACAACCATCAACAACCACGAGCTACAACCATCCAACAACCACGTACTACAACCATCCAACAACCACGTACTACAACCATCAACAACCACGAGCTACAACCATCCAACAACCACGTACTACAACCATCAACAACCACGAGCTACAACCATCCAACAACCACGAGCTACAACCATCCAACAACCACGAGCTACAACCATCCAACAACCACGAGCTACAACCATCAACAACCACGAGCTACAACCATCCAACAACCACGTACTACAACCATCAACAACCACGAGCTACAACCATCCAACAACCACGTACTACAACCATCCAACAACCACGTACTACAACCATCAACAACCACGAGCTACAACCATCCAACAACCACGTACTACAACCATCCAACAACCACGACTAACCATCAACAACCACGAGCTACAACCATCAACAACCACGAGCTACAACCATCCAACAACCACGAGCTACAACCATCCAACAACCACGAGCTACAACCATCCAACAACCACGAGCTACAACCATCAACAACCACGAGCTACAACCATCCAACACCACGAGCTACAACCATCAACAACCACGAGCTACAACCATCAACAACNTTGAACTCCTCCAGAGTCCGTTTGAAGAGATCACTGGTGAAGTTGGTTGCCACAGTCGCTCTGAATCTCCCTCGGAAATCCATACTGGGTGAAGATCTTCAGTAAATTCTTCACCCTGTAGCAGCCGTAATGTTTTTCACTGGAACTGCTATGGGGAATCTGGTGGTAGGACACAGGATGGTTAAGATATAGGCGTTGCCGGAACTGGTCCGGAGGCAAGGGACCAACACAGTCAATAATAAGTCTGTGGAAAGGTTCCTCAGGCACCTGGATGGGTGTCAGTGGTGCTCTGGGAATCGAAACGTTCGGTTTACCTGCCATCTGACACACGTGGCATTGCTTTACATGTTGCTTTACATCATTAACCATACCTGGCCAGTAGTAGTCTTGACGAATCCCATGGTATGTCTTGTTAAACCCGTAGTGTGATAGTGCTCCGTGGGCCAGGTGTAGAATCGTGGGCCGCAGGCTGGTAGGAATCACTAGTTGTTCAACGTTTGCCCAATCGTCCTCCTCCTTCAGTTTACTGGGTCTGTATCTGCGATAGAGTAACTCGTTCTCCAAGAAGAACCCAGGAATACTGTCGGATTGAGTCTCAGCCTGAAAGAATAATGGTGTCAAGGTAAGATCTTCTCTCTGTAACTTACGGAACTCCAAAGCGGTCAGATGGGGGTAGTTTCGAAGGGTCTTGAGGGACAGCGGTAGCAGTAGAGTCAGCTGGCTGCGGTCGTGCTGCTTGAGCACGGGTGGTCACCATAACAGGAGGAGAAACTTCATCACTCTCTTGAACCTTTGCTGGAACATGCTTAAAATCGGATTATCCAACACAGAGTTACCCACCTGGGGTTTGTCCTTGACGATCAGGTTGGTCGGTTGCAGGTCTTCTGCCAAGTCGTTGCCCAGGAGAAGTTGCACTCCAGGCATGGGAAAAGGCTTTTCCCTGACGGCGACTTGGACTTCACCGGTCACGAAGGGACAATCCAGGTGGACTCTGGCGAGAGGATAAGGAGTAGTAGCAGTGAGGTCAGTGATGAAGACAGTCTCTTCTGTGTAGGCGACGTTGGGCACAGCTGATTTCAAGACGATCGATTGAAGAGCCGCTGTGTCCCTCAAGATCTTAAGTCCAAAACGTTCCTCAGAATCTGAACCGTTGGTAGTGATAGTTCCTGGATACAGATGCTTGCTGAAGAGAGAAAGATCATTAACATGAACACCAACATTCATTACAGGCTTACCGGACTTAGGAGGAGTCTGTTTGGGTTTGTGGATTCGGTGTTACCTTATATGGAGACTTACCACATTTTTCTATGGTGTGTCCATAGAGTCTACAATACTTACAGTACAGTTGAGAGGTACCTGGATCGGGGCTCACTTTCTCGTAACTGTACCAAGACTTCTTACTGGTAGGTGGTTCTGGTGTCAGCCGGTGGATGAGGCTGTAAGTGTCAGCCGACTTCGCGCATTTCACCAAGTCGGTCTCTTCCTTATCTGCTAAGTATAGGCGGACAGGAGGAGGTACACGCCTCAAGAATTCTTCAACCAGCATGAGGTTGACGAGTTCTGGAAAAGTAGAGACATGTGCTGCCTCCAGCCATTTCATAAAATATCTCCGTTTGGTGTTGGCAAATTCTAAGAAGGTGGTGGTACTTGCCTTTATGTAGTCACGGAACTTTCGTCGGTAGCTTTCGGTGGAGAGAAGGTAGGCGTCCAACACAGCTTGCTTCAGGGTTGGGTAGTCGTTTTCAGACGCCAAAGTGCTGAGTGTGACTGCTGCTCTACCTGTAAGATGTACTCGGAGAAGGGTAGCCCATTGGTCGTTAGGCCAACTAAGTTGATTAGCAAGGGTCTCAAAGGTTGTAAAAAAAACATCAACCTCCGACTCGACGAACGGTGGCATTAACTTACTTGCATGGGAGACATTGAAGCTTGGAGGAAGACTAGCTGCAGCTTGTTGACGTTGAGCTTGGTGTGTAGCGTCCAACGTGTGTTCTTTTGAAGACGTTCTAGAGCCAGATCAGCTTGCTGTTTTTCGTGTTCGCGTTGCATCTCCATGTGACTTTGTTTTGCTTCAAGTTGTACTTTTTCACGCTCTCTTAATGTGGCCAACTCACGTTCTTCTCGTCCTTGAAGTAGGAGGGCCTCTCTTTCACTTTCTTCCTTTCTCAGTGTGGCCTCTCGCTCCTTGAGGCGGATTTCTTCTTTCTTGAACTGGAGCTCTCTATCTTGTTGTTCCTTAAGCAATGCGGCTTCTTCTTTCTTGAGCTGGAGCACTTCCTTTCTGATGGCAGCCTCACGCTCTTGCTCTTCCTTCCTGATGGCAGCCGCTTCCTTTTGTTGCTCCCGCTCGATTTTAGCAAGTTCAAGTTTGAGTTTCATTGCCGTCAAATCATGCTTATCTGAAATAGTGTATTGTTCGTGAGTATCAGAGTCTATAATCCCTTCATCCATAAGGTGATCCAATACTAGGTTATGTACTTCATACTTGTTGGCTCCATGGGGAACTTCTAGGTGATACTCATGTGCAAGAGTTAACAAGTCGACCCTCTTAGCATGACGTAAGTTCTCTATTTCACCTTCTGGATTTGACTGGAAAGCTTGCATACGAAACATGGTGAAAATAGCAAATAAATGTGACACGAATATACTGTGATGATATGGTGAATGTCAGAAACAGGAAAACGTGGCAACTGGTACCTATCCTGTGAAATTGTTAACAATTAAAGTTAATTCAAGATGGTAAATGATTAAGGTCGCAGGAAATCTTGTACCGGTACTCACTGTGGGAGGATAAGGGCAAGAAAATCTTACTAATTAGTTGAAACTGAGTTTCGAAAAACAAATGAAACACTAAATGGTTCCAAAGTAAATTAGGTAGTCCAAAATGTAGGCATACCTTGCCGAGTCACTATAGAACATAAGCAAGTTTTTCCCACTGAAATTAAATATGATACTTACAGAATTAGCGAACTTTGTGCTCAAAAGAAAGAAAGCTAATTCCCTACCTTAAGTAAGTACCATCAATTCTGACCGACGAGTAGGGGTGCGAGTGTCAACTGGTGACGAGAACTATTGGCGAGGTCCCAACTCGTCAATAAAAGTCCGGGCGAGAGGAACTATGGCCCTCTTTATCCTCCTAGAGTCGGATTGCAGAAATTAGGTGCTATTGACCCAGAGACAGACCACAGTACCAGGGTACCTATATGATGATCTGCCGAAAATATGAGAAATATCTGAGGGACAAAAGATGTTAAACACGGGTAATAACACGGAGGGAGAGACGACCAATTAAGAGTATGACTGCGGCCTACAGTCACCACGTAATCCAAAGTTGTCTCACACTCACCATATGCTACTCCCGTAATGCACAATATACACAGCACCATATGAATAATAAAAGTGATTAGTGAAAATATTGAAAGCAAGGGAATAAAAGCCAAGTACGCTTACCACAATTACCAATACCTGAGTGAAGCTCCTAGGACAGGCCCCCAAATATATGTGATGGTAAAGTAGTGGAGTATGGTGTTTGGCAGTCTTCTACTGGCAGATGTCAATGCCTGGTCACACATATGTAAAAAAAAAATGACTGCTTGTCTGATAGTCTGTGGTAAGGTAAGGTAAAATACACAAAACAAAAGATAAACAATGAATTTAATTACTCTAGAAAACAAAGTTAAATAAAGACAATTCCTTGGCTTGGTAGGGTGCAAGTATAACAAGTGAAAAATAACTAACATAAAAATGAATACTGGATTAGTAATGGATTACGTTAACAATAAGACAAAAATGTAATACAAGGAAATATAAAATGGTCAATATATAAAATGGTGCTGGGAATATATGAGCAAGCTAACACCGCTATTTGATCACACGAGGTGAATCAACTAGATGTTCTCAGCTATAGAGCACAAGATATTCTGAGGTGGTACAGCTCGTTGACTCCAACGTTGACTTGACGACGTGCGTGAGTGGTGGAGGGCTGGAGTAGCGAGATCTCGAACAGCCAATGATAATGCAGGCAGACCCACAACTGGTAGTTTGCTAGTTAAAGTGCAGTCGGCGAGGAGAGTGAGGGGGGAGGGGGTGCAGGTGCGTGTGGCTGTCTTGATATACGTTTTAGCTACTGTAGAACGTATCTTGAATGTAGCATTGAATGTGACGATAGCAGGAAAGAGCAGGCTAAATCTCTTGGAAAAGATTATCGTCACACAATCATAACCTTGATTGTTGGTTGGCTTGGTCAAGGCAGCATCACCAGGAGGTGAACACCAGCAGCCTTGATGAAGGCAGCATCACCAGGAGGTGAACACCAGCAGCCTTGATCAAGGCAGCATCACCAGGAGGTGAACACCAACAGCCCTGATCAAGGCAGCATCACCAGGAGGTGAACACCAGCAGCCTTGATCAAGGCAGCATCACCAGGAGGTGAACACCAGCAGCCTTGATCAAGGCAGCATCACCAGGAGGTGAACACCAGCAGCCTTGATCAAGGCAGCATCACCAGGAGGTGAACACCAGCAGCCCTGATCAAGGCAGCATCACCAGGAGGTGAACACCAGCAGCCTTGATCAAGGCAGCATCACCAGGAGGTGAACACCAGCAGCCTTGATCAAGGCAGCATCACCAGGAGGTGAACACCAGCAGCCTTGATCAAGGCAGCATCACCAGGAGGTGAACACCAGCAGCCTTGATCAAGGCAGCATCACCAGGAGGTGAACACCAACAGCCTTGATCAAGGCAGCATCACCAGGAGGTAAACACCAACAGCCATGATCAAGGCAGCATCACCAGGAGGTGAACAGGTGCAACACGTCCCTTCTAAAGCTTTATAATCTAATGGGAATTAACATACGTTAATGAGTAGGAATTACCTATTGACCATTAAAATCGATTCCAGGGGGAGATACCCACAGTGTCGACACGCACCCCATTGGTGGGCATGAAGCCCTGACCTGTAGCCCTGACCTGAAGCCCTGACCTGTAGCCCTGACCTGAAGCCCTGACCTGGAGCCCTGACCTGAAGCCCTGACCTGTAGCCCTGACCTGAAGCCCTGATCTGTAGCCCTGACCTGAAGCCCTGACCTGTAGCCCTGACCTGAAGCCCTGACCTGTAGCCCTGACCTGAAGCCCTGATCTGTAGCCCTGACCTGAAGCCCTGACCTGAAGCCCTGACCTGTAGCCCTGACCTCAAGCCCTGACCTGATGCCCTGACCTCAAGCCCTGACCTGTAGCCCTGACCTCAAGCCCTGACCTCGAGCCCTGACCTGTAGCCCTGACCTCAAGCCCTGACCTCAAGCCCTGACCTGTAGCCCTGACCTAATGCCCTGACCTCATGCCCTGACGTGTAGCCCTGACCTCAAGCCCTGACCTCAAGCCCTGACCTCAAGCCCTGACCTGAAACCCTGACCTCAAGCCCTGAGCTGAAGCTCTGACCTGAAGCCCTGACCTCATGCCCTGACCTCAAGCCCTGACCTCAAGCCCTGACCTCAAGCCCTGACCTCAAGCCCTGACTTGAAACCCTGACCTCAAGCCCTGAGCTGAAGCCCTGACCTCAAGCCCTGACCTCATGCCCTGACCTCAAGCCCTGACCTCAAGCCCTGACCTCAAGCCCTGACCTCAAGCCCTGACCTCAAGCCATGACCTCAAGCCATGACCTCAAGCCCTGATCTCAAGCCATGACCTCAAGCCCTGACCTCAAGCCCTGACCTCAAGCCCTGACTTCAAGCCCTGACCTCAAGCCCTGACCTCAAGCCATGACCTCAAGCCATGACCTCAAGCCCTGACCTCAAGCCCTGACCTCAAGCCCTGACCTCAAGCCCTGACCTCAAGCCATGACCTCAAGCCATGACCTCAAGCCCTGACCTCAAGCCCTGATCTCAAGCCATGACCTCAAGCCCTGACCTCAAGCCCTGATCTCAAGCCCTGACCTCAAGCCCTGACCTCAAGCCCTGACCACAAGCCCTGACCTCAAGCCCTGACCGCAAGCCCTGACCTCAAGCCCTGACCGCAAGCCCTGACCTCAAGCCCTGACCGCAAGCCCTGAGCTCAAGCCCTGACCTCAAGCCTTGGGTGCAGAAGATATGAGCAGGAAGAAAAGTTATGGTCCATAATTCACAAGAGATAAAACAGTGGAGACATGATCGCGACATACCAAATTATATTATTGATTGACCAAGAAGATCAAAGAGGGACATATTTCTCATAACAAACAGTGTATTGAAACTTGGTGAATGACAGCTAGACTCATATGTATCACCAAGAATATTAAGCATAAACAAGAAGAGCAGATGGAATAACTAAGAGATAACGTAAGATATTGATAAAGAAACAGTATATACAGAGCTTAAAAATTGGAGCTGAGGAGCTACAGCTCAACCCCATTTAGGCACAAGTAGTCGAGTCTTGACAACTAAATGTCAGGAAAATATTACCGAACACTTAAGGCAAGAAAAGATGAAATAAAGACAATAGGATCCATCATACTCATCGTAACTCATCTTTGACTTGATGAGTTAACTGCCTCACC
>WNGS01061294.1:0-13252 GCA_020271785.1 Procambarus virginalis
ACTAGAAAGGAGACGAAGAGATATAAAATAATACACACGTGGAAGATACTGGAGGGCCAGGTCCCAAATCTAAACGGTAAATAACAACACACTGGAGTGAATGATATGGAAGAAAATGCAGAATAGAACCAGTGAAGAGCAGAGATGCCATAGGTGCAATCAGAGAACACTGTATAAATATCAAAGGTCTGCAGTTGTTCAACATCCTCCCAGCGAGTATTAGAAATATTGCCAGAACAACTGTAGACATCTTCAAGAGAAAACTACATAGTTTTCTTCAAGGAGTGCCGGACCAACCGAACTGTGGTGGGTCTGTGGGCCTCCGGACGGCTCCAAGCAAAACCTAGTGGACTAAGCTCTCACAAGTCAAACCTTGCCTCGGGTCGGGCTTGGATAGTAGAAGAGCTCCCAGAACCCCATCAAGCAGGTATCAATCACATATCTATGACCATGAGACAAAAATTAGGCAATAAAGGTGGGCAGACTGGATTTTCTTGGACTGACAGAAAGCCTTTGACACAGTAACCCATAAGTTCGTCTGATGTGGTTCCTGGAACACCATCACCTCCTCTCCCCTTCTCAATTTGGTTTCCGCAAGTGCCGCAGCACGACAGATGTCCTGGTGAACTTGGAGGTCTATATTCGTACTGCTTTTGCTGCGAGGACCTCCGTTGTTGCCGTCCTTTTTGACCTGGAAAAGGCTTACGACACCACTTGGCGATATCATATTCTATCCCAGCTTCATTCTTTTGGCCTTCATGGTCATCTCCCTCTCTTTCTCCGCAGCTTCCTCTCTCGTCGTTCCTTTCGGGTGCGCCTTGGTACCGCTCTCTGCCTCTTTTCAGCAATACGAAGGTGTGCCCCAGGGTAGTGTTCTGAGCACTACTCTTTTTCTGGTTGCCCTCAATGGTCTTCTTTCCTCTCTTCCTTCAGGTGTCTTCTCCGCTCTCTATGTCGATGATCTTACCCTTTGCTGTCAGGGTGATGATTCGCCTCTCCTTCAGCGCCGGCTTCAACTTGCGATTGATGCCGTGTCGTCTTGGGCCACCGATCATGGCTTCAAGTTCTCTACTTCTAAGACTTGTGCCATGTCTTTTACTCGGAAACGGGTCGTTCTTCGTCCCTCTTTGTCACTTTATGGTCATCCCCTTGAGTACAAAGATTCCGCGAAGCTTTTGGGGTTATTCCTTGACACTCGTTTGTCTTGGTCTCCCCATATCTCTTACCTCCGTGTTGAGTGCTCTAAGGCCCTTACCCTCCTTCGAGTATTGTCCCATACTTCTTGGGGAGCGGATAGGCGCACTCTCCTTGCTTTGCATTCCTCTCTCGTCCTGTCTAAGCTCGATTATGGTTGCCCTGCTTACTCTTCTGCTCTTCGCTGTCTTGATGCTTTGCACCATACTGGGCTGCGCCTCAGTTCTGGTGCCTTTCGTTCGACTCCCGTCCTTAGCTTGTATGTTGACACTGGCTTCCTGTCTCTCCAGGACCGCCGTGATCGCTACTGTCTTCGCTATCTTGCGCGGTCCTTGCAACATCCTTCCTCTCGCCTCTGTCGTGCTTTAACTTTTACCCCTCCTGCGGTTCCTGTTCCTCTTCACCACCTCCCTCTTTCTGTCCGGTTATCTCGCTTACAGGATTCTCTTTCCGTTCGTGTTTCTAATGTTTCTCCTCGTGTTGTTCCTTCTTTGCCCCCGTGGAGAGTCCCCCTTTCGCAGTTTTGTACATCCTTGACCCGCGTCACTAAATCTTTTACCCCTTTTACGGTTCTAAAACGCCTTTTCCTTGAGCACTTTTCTTCTCACTCCCACTCCGTTTCTGTCTTCACCGATGGGTCTAAGTCTGCGGACGGTGTTGGCTACTCTGTTGTTTTTCCTGATCGCACTTATATGTGTCGCTTACCTCCGGAGACTAGCATCTTTACAGCGGAGCTTTATGCTATTCTCTATGCTCTTCGTCTCCTGCTTTCTCGTTGTCAGTCTTCCTTTGTGGTTGTTGTTGACTCTCGTAGTGCCCTCATGGCTCTTGGGTCCTTTAATCCGGTTCATCCAGTAGTTGTCGAGATCCAGCATTGGCTGTTTCTTGTTCACAGTAAGTTTAAGTCGGTTGAGTTTTGTTGGGTTCCCAGCCATATTGGTGTGTCTTTAAATGAGCGTGCAGATGCTGCCGCCAAGGAAGCTGTCCGCTCTTGTCCCATCTCTCGTAAAGGTATTCCATATTCCGACTTTTACCCGGTTATCCGTTCCTCCATCCTTACCCATTGGCAGGCTTCTTGGTCATCTGTTACTGGTAACAAACTCTGTACTCTTAAATGTTGTGTTTCCTCGTGGCCATCCTCCTGCCACCGTAACTGGTGGTGGGAAACTGCTCTGGCGAGGTTGCATATTGGCCATACTCGCTTAACCCATGGTCACTTGATGGAGCGCTGCCCTGCTCCTTATTGTCCTAATTGCATTGTCCCTCTTACGGTCGTGCATGTCTTTCTTGAATGTCCTGACTTCCCGGACGAGCGTGTGTCTTGCTTTCCGACCGCCCCTCGCGGTCACTTGTCCCTCAACAGAATTCTTGGTGACTCGGATACTTTTGATATCATTCGCCTTATGCGTTTTTGTTCTCGTATTGGCGTCCTTGGTGACATTTAGCGCCCTCTGATTATTCCGCACATTTGATGGTGCTACATAGCCTTCCCGGTTTGGTGCCTTCTTTTGATAATTACTTGCTTACAGTAACCCATAAGAGCATAGCACAGAAGTTCGAGAAACAGGTAGACATACCAGGTAAGGCGCTCCAGTGGATAAGGGAATATCTAACCAACAAAAAATCCTTACAGTGAGAGGGAGGGGGGAGGAGACCTCAATTAACGGTTTTCATGACGTTGTGAAACCTTAGAAGAACATCCTGCCCTCCTAAGCTAACAGAGGAACTTTGCAGTTTTGGAAGCAAAAAATCCTAAATTTATTTTAAATTGTTTTTCATTTTCAAATTACGGCCTTTTTGTACCGTAGCGCATACGAGTGAAACGCGACGCCATTTGTAAGAGGACAGGTTGTTCTGGTATATGTTTAAACCATCTTCCAGATGGTACACTCATTGCTCTCAATGTTTGCTGATGATGCTAAAATTATGAGAAGGCTAAAAATAGAGGAAGACTACAAAAGGACCTGGACAAACCGGGTTGACCACCCCGGTTTGTCCAACCCGAACACACACACACGAAAGGCCTGACGGCTTAGTCAACAGCACTCGGCATTCGTAGGCCTAAGGGTCCGGGTTCTATCCCCTGTGGCACAAATGGGCACACTTTCTTTCACCATGATGCACCTGTTCACCTAGCAGTGAATACGTACCTAGGAGTTAAACAGCTGCTACGGGCTGCTTCCTGGTTGTGTACTCACCTATTTGTACTCACCTATTTGTGCTTGCAGGGGTTGAGCTTTGACTCTTAGGTCCCGCCTCTCAACTGTCAATCAACTGGTGTACAGGTTCCTGAGCCTACTGGGCTCTATCATATCTACATTTGAAACTGTGTATGGAGTCAGCCTCCACCACATCAGTGCCTAATGCATTCCACCTGTTGACTACTCAGACGCTGAAAAAGTTCTTTCTAGCGTCCCTGTGGCTCATATGGGTACTCTGTTTCCACCTGTGCCCCCTTGTTCGCGTACCACCAGTGTTGAATAGTTTATCCTTCTCTACCCTGTCAATTCCCCTGAGGATTTTGTAGGTAGTGATCATGTCTCCGCTTACTCTTCTGTCTTCCAGTGTCGTAAGATACATCTCTCGCAGCCTTTCCTCGTAACAAATGCCTCTTAGCTCCGGGACTACTCTAGTGGCATACCTCTGAACTTTTTCCAGCTTCGTCTTGTGCATGAAAAGGTACGGGCTCCATGCTGGGGCCGCATACTCTGAATGATTCCTTACACAGGTTCCTGAACGCTGTTCTGATGTTAGCCAGCCTCGCATATGCCGCAGACGTAATTCTTTTTATGTGGGCTTCAGGAGGTAGGTGTGTGTGTGTGTGTGTGTGTGTGTGTGTGTGTGTGTGTGTGTGTGTGTGTGTGTGTGTGTGTGTGTGTGTGTGTGTGTGTGTGTGTGTGAAAAATGTTGATTGACAGTTGAGAGGCGGCCCAAAGAGCAAGAGCTCAACCCGTAAGCACAACTAAGTGAGTACACACAGGTACATGTAATATAATGCTGCACCTGTAGTGGTGTGAGCTGTGTTTACCTGTGTTAGCCAGACAACGTTGACACGTCCAGTACACCAGGTGTGTTGTGTTGCCCACACTTTACGTCCCACGTCCAGTACACCAGGAGTGTTGTGGTGCCCACACTGCACGTCCCACGTCCAGTACACCAGGTGTGTTGTGGTGCCCACACTGCACGTCCCACGTCCAGTACACCAGGTGTGTTGTGTTGCCCACACTGCACGTCCCACGTCCAGTACACCAGGAGTGTTGTGTTGCCCACACTGCACGTCCCACGTCCAGTACACCAGGTGTGTTGTGTTGCCCACACTTTACGTCCCACGTCCAGTGCACCAGGTGTGTTGTGTTGCCCACACTGCACGTCCCACGTCCTGTACACCAGGTGTGTTGTGGTGCCCACACTGCACGTCCCACGTCCAGTACACCAGGTGTGTTGTGTTGCCCACACTGCACGTCCCACGTCCAGTACACCAGGAGTGTTGTGTTGCCCACACTGCACGTCCCACGTCCAGTACACCAGGTGTGTTGTGGTGCCCACACAGCACGTCCCACGTCCAGTACACCAGGTGTGTTGTGGTGCCCACACTGCACGTCCCACGTCCAGTACACCAGGTGTGTTGTGTTGCCCACACAGCACGTCCCACGTCCAGTACACCAGGAGTGTTGTGGTGCCCACACTGCACGTCCCACGTCCAGTACACCAGGAGTGTTGTGGTGCCCACACTGCACGTCCCACGTCCAGTACACCAGGAGTGTTGTGGTGCCCACACTGCACGTCCCACGTCCAGTACACCAGGAGTGTTGTGTTGCTCACACTGCACGTCCCACGTCCAGTACACCAGGAGTGTTGTGGTGCCCACACTGCACGTGCCACGTCCAGTACACCAAGAGTGTTGTGGTGCCTACACTACACGTGCCACGTCCAGTACACCAGGAGTGTTGTGGTGCTTACACTGCACGTCCCACGTCCAGTACACCAAGAGTGTTGTGGTGCCCACACTGCACGTGCCACGTCCAGTACACCAGGAGTGTTGTGGTGCCCACACTGCACGTCCCACGTCCAGTACACCAGGAGTGTTGTGGTGCCCACACTGCACGTCCCACGTCCAGTACACCAGGAGAAAGTTGCAGTTCCGTGATGATTTGAGCACGTTAATAACCGTCTTCATGAAGACCCTGATGCGTCCCGGTTGGTACCTGCACTCACTGATGATTACACGGTACCTCCACACACACGGATGATGAGCAAGGAGAAGTTCCAGACATTAGAGAAAGAATAGGTAACCAGGAACCACTAGAAGAGTTTAAGATTACCAGTGAGGGATGTAAGGAAGCTTTTGCTAGAGCTGGATGTGACAAAGGCTATAACCCCGGATGGAATATCACCATGGATACTAAAGGAAGGAGCAGAAGCACTGTGCCTGCCACTCTCTATGGTGTATATCATTGGTAACAGATCACCTGCCAAAAATTTGGAAAACGGCAAACGTAGTCCCAATATACAAAAAGGGGGGATAGACAGGAGGCACGGAACTACAGACCAGTTTCCCTAACTTGCACACCATGCAAGCTAATGGAGAAGATTGTGCGAAAAAAGCTAGTGGAACATCTGGAGAGAAGGATCTTTGTGACTCAACACCAACATGGTTTCAGGGATGGCAAGTCAAGCTGCATATTTTTGGATTGCCAGAAAGACTTTGTCACAATACCACACCAGAGACTACTGTACAAGCTGGAGATGCAGGCAGGAGTGAAAGGGAAGGTACTGCACTGGATAAGGGAATACCTAAGTAACAGAAGACAGCGAGGCAGTGAGTGGTGAGGCCTCAGATTGGCGAAGCGTCACAAGTGGAGTCCCGCAGGGTTCAGTACTAGGACCTATACTGTTTCTGATATATGTAAATGATCTCCCAGACGGTATAGAATCATTCCTCTCATTGTTTGCTGATGATGCAAAAATTATGAGGAGGATTAAGGCGGAGGAAGATAGTATGAGGTTACAAGATGACCTAGCCAGACTGAATGTCCAACAAATGGCTACTAAAGTTCAACCCGAGTAAATGAAAGGTAATGAAACTAGGCAGTGAAAACAGGAGGCCAGACACAGGATACAGAATGGGAGATGAAATCCTTAATGAAACGGACAGAGAGAAAGATCTAGGAGATGATATGACACCAAACCTGTCTCCTGAAGCCCACATCAAAATAATAACATCGGCGACGTATGCGAGGCTGGCTAACATCAAAACTGCCTTCAGGAACCCGTGCAAGGAATCCTTGAGAACCTTGTATACTACATGTGTGAGACCACATGTGTGAAGCCCCCCACCACGGCTGAGAGCCCACCAGGAGCCCACCACGGCTGAGAGCCCACCAGGAGCCCACCACGGCTGAGAGCCCACCAGGAGCCCACCACGGCTGAGAGCCCACCAGGAGCCCACCACGGCTGAGAGCCCACCAGGAGCCCACCACGGCTGAGAGCCCACCAGGAGCCCACCACGGCTGAGAGCCCACCAGGAGCCCACCACGGCTGAGAGCCCACCAGGAGCCCACCACGGCTGAGAGCCCACCAGAGCCCACCACGGCTGAGAGCCCACCAGGAGCCCACCACGGCTGAGAGCCCACCAGGAGCCCACCACGGCTGAGAGCCCACCAGGAGCCCACCACGGCTGAGAGCCCACCAGGAGCCCACCACGGCTGAGAGCCCACCAGGAGCCCACCACGGCTGAGAGCCCACCAGGAGCCCACCACGGCTGAGAGCCCACCAGGAGCCCACCACGGCTGAGAGCCCACCAGGAGCCCACCACGGCTCAGGGCCCACCAGGAGCCCACATGGTGACCAGGGAGTAGTGACCTGGTAGTAGTGACCAGGGAGTAGTGACCTGGTAGTAGTGACCTGGTAGTAGTGACCAGTAGTAGTGACCTGGTAGTGGTGACCTGGTAGTAGTGACCTGGTAGTAGTGACTGCAGCGAGGGAAGCATTTCCTGGCCACTCCTGCTTCTCCACCTCACATACTAATCATGTGTGGCGTTGACACCTGTAGTGAGGAATTATGAGGTTTTGTGAGGTACTGTGAAATTTTCTTATATGCATTATGAGGCGTTGTGAAGCTGGATAGGTGTTGTGAAGCGGTCTTCGTAGTGTATATATAGTGAGGCGCTGTGAGGCATTCTGAGATGTCGTGAAGCATTGTGATATGTTATGAGGTGATGTGGTGTTAGGCGTTATGAGGCTTATGTCGAAGCTTTCTTTGGTATTGTGAGCTATTGTGAAGCGTAGTTAGTTTTTGTGAAGCTTTGTGAGTCGTGTTAAATGTTGTGTTGAATTATGAGGCGTTTTGAGATATGAGGTGTTTTGAGGCTTCATGAGGTGTTGTAGAGCGTTGTGAGTCCTTGTCAAGCACTGTAAGGCGTTGTAAGGTGTTGTCAGGTGTTGGGAGGTGTTGTCAGGTGTTGGGAGGTGTTGTCATGCGCTGTAAGTTGTTATCAGGTGTTGGGAGGTGTAGGAAGGCGTGAGAAGCGTTGCTTAGTTTGTAAAGTACTTTGTGAAATGAGATTTATGAGGTGTTGTGAGGCGGTGTCATGTGACGAGGCGGTGTATGTCGTCGTGACGTGTTATGAGGCGTTATGAGGTGTTATGAGGCGTTATGAGGTGTTATGAGGCGTTATAATTTATTGAGGTGTGATGAGGAATTCTTACTGCGTTGTGAAGCATTGCGAACTGTTGAGGCATTTTGGAATGTTGAGTCATTGTGAGGGGTTTTAGTCGTTAATAGGAGTTGTGAGGAGCTATGACTTGCTGTCAGGAGGTATTCTAAGACGATAATTGGGATTTTTGAGGCGTTTTTAAGTGTTGTAAAGCATTGTGAGGCATTAGGAGACGTTATCAGGCATCATAGGGCGTTGTGAGGCATCAGGAGCGTTGTGAGGCCTCAGGAGGCTTTGTGAGGCATCAGGAGGCGTTATGAGGCATCAGGAAACGTGATGAGGCATCGGGAGGCGTTGTGGGGCACCATGAGGCGTTATGAGGGATCAGGAGGCGTTGTTAGGCATCCGGGGGCGTTATGAGGCATCAGGAGGCGTTATGAGGCATCAGGAGGCGTTATGAGGCATCAGGAGGCGTTATGAGGCATCAGGAGGCGTTATGAGGCATCAGGAGGCGTTATGAGGCATCAGGAGGCGTTATGAGGCATCAGGAGGCGTTATGAGGCATCAGGAGGCGTTGTGAAGCCTCCTGTAACAGTAAAGTACCAGTAGCGAGAGCACTCAGCGTAATATGGAGAAAGAGCCTGGATACAGGGGAGATACCAGCAGCACTTAAATCTGCAGATATAGCTCCGTTGCACAAGGGGGGGAGTAAAGCCTTGGCAAAAAATTATAGGCCAGTTGCACTAACATCACACATAATAAAAGTGTTTGAAAAGTGATTAGGAATCAAATTTCTAGTTTTATGGAAAACAATGAATTGCACACCCAGGACAACATGGATTTAGAGCGGGAAGATCTGTCTCACAGTTACTCAACCACTATGACAAAATCACAGAAGCCCTAGAAGAAAAGCAAAATGCAGATGTTGTATACACAGACTTTGCAAAGGCGTTCAACAAATGTGACCATGGGGTGATAGCTCAAAATTAGGTCAATGGGAATAACTGGAAAAGTAGGACGCTGGATACTCAATTTCCTGTCGAACAGAACAAAAAGAATAATAGTCAATCAGATAAAATCGAGTCCAAGCGATGTTAAAAGCTCTGTACGTCAAGGTACAGTCCTTGCACCGCTACTGTTCCTTATTCTCATATCTGATATAGACAAAAATACACGTCACAGCTTCGTGTCGTCCTTTGCAGACGACACAAAAATCAGCATGAAAATTACCTCTGCTGAAGACATTGAAAAACTACAAGCAGATAACAAAGTTTTCGATTGGGCAGCAGAAAATAACATGATGTTTAACAGTGATAAATTTCAGGTACTCAGGTACGGCAAAAATGAGGATCTGAAACATAATACAGGGTACAAAACATAATCGAATCTTCCCATAGTAGAAAAACAGCATGTCAAGGATTTGGGAATAATGATGTCCGACGATCTAACGTTTACTGAGCATAACCAAGCAAATATTGCGTCAGCCAGAAAAATGATCGGATGGATTACGAGAACTTTCAAATCCAGGGATCACATCACAATGGTTGTACTCTTCAAGTCACTTGTGTTGTCCCGTCTCGAGTACTGCTCAGTACTCACTTCCCCCTTCAGAGCAGGAGAGATTGCTGAAATAGAGGGAATTCAGAGAATATATACGGCACGCATATACGAGATAAAACACCTAAATTATTGGGATCGTCTCAAAGCTCTCCAAATGTACTCTCTAGAAAGGAGACGAGAGAGATACCAAATAATATACACATGGAAAATACTGGAGGGCCAGGTCCCAAATCTGCACAGTAAAATAACAACGTACTGGAGTGAACGATATGGAAGAAAATGCAAGATTGAACCAGTGAAGAGCAGAGGTGCCATAGGCACAATCAGGGAGCACTGTATAAACATCAGAGGTCCGCGGTTGTTCAACGTCCTCCCAGCGACTATAAGAAATATTGCCGGAACAACCGTGGACATCTTCAAGAGAAAACTGGACTGTTTTCTAAGAGAAGTTCCGGACCAGCCGGGCTGTGGTGGGTATGTGGGCCTGCGGGCCGCTCCAAGCAACAGCCTGGTGGACCAAGCTCTCACAAGTCGAGCCTGGCCTCGGGCCGGGCTTGGGGAGTAGAAGAGCTCCCAGAACCCCATAAGCAGGTATCAAGCAGGTGTGAGGCATCAAGAGGCGTTGTGAGGCATCAGGAGGCTTTGAGAGGTATCAGGAGGCTTTGAGAGGCATCAGGAGGCGTTGTGAGGCATCAGGAGGCGTTGTGAGGCATCAAGAGGATGGTGAGGCATCAGGAGGTGTTGTGAGGTCAGGAGGCATTATGAGGCATCAGGAGGCGTTATGAGGCATCAGGAGGCGTTATGAGGCATCAGGAGGCGTTATGAGGCATCAGGAGGCGTTGTGAGCGCGTGTTTAAGCTCGCGTATTGCTGAGTAATATATTGTGTGAGACATTGTTCATCAGGTCTTGTCTCTTTCAAATTATAATTTACTATTCAAGAATTTAGATGGATTCAGTGCCCGAGTAAACTTGGAGTAACTTCTTGAATTGTCCTGTAAAATGAACAGTAATACAGAGAGCATTAAGATCTTGTTGAGCACCTTGATGGCGAGCACGGCCGGGAGGTCATTGCATGGAGACTTCAAAATGGTGCTTTTATATATCACCAATTTGAGCTTCAAGACACTTTGCTCACGTTTCCCTCCTATCTTTGCCTTCGGGACAAGAGGAAGAGGAGGGAGCAGTACCACAGGCAGGACCCGCACTGGCGGACCGAGTTCTCTGCGGGGACGACCAACGTCAAGTGGGAGTCTCTGGTGGACTCCAGGACGGTGCTCTGGAATGCAAGGAGTTCCCCAAGAAACTCATTAGGAAGAAGAAAGTGGCTTAGAACAGCTTTTTCAGAATGGTTCAAGGCTTTCTGGGCAATCATAAGGGTGAAAACTATGTGGGACTGGTGATATGCTGAAGAACTATAGCACAGTGGGCTACAGGCTCTCCCTCAAAGTTTATATCCTTCATGCTCAGTTTTATATATTGAAGAAGTTCATCGGCGCGCACAGAAAGGAGCCAAGCGAGCACATAACCAAGATATACTGGACTTTGTACGCGGGGACCAGCTCAGTATAACGCCATCATGATGGTATACTGCACTTGGGGCTGAGTCGTGAATATGATATACGGTATAACTGTAAATCTCGATCACTAATCCTAAATCTTTGTGGTTATTGTTGTATGACTTAAGTTTAAATACATGATGATTTGTATTCATATATTGTTTTTTTCTGCCCTTTCATGAACGATTAACGTCAATTCGCGCAACTTCTCATCGGAAATAAGTAAAATACAAATGTCAATGACCTGGTCACAGAAGAGACGTTTGAGGGGAATATCATATTTTCTGAGTGTTTTAGGCATTGTGGGGAACATTGTATACTCGATTTAGAACACTAAACTTCTTCACTGCTCACCAAATAATTAGGAACATTTAGTAATTAATAAATTAAATTAAATTTACTTGAAAGGATGCGAGTTACCTGGTGGGAAGTGTTGCAGGATAACTAGCATAGTCAGTTGTGAGACTGTGAGGATTGGCAGCATCAAGACTTGCTTGCAAGCAGTGTGCTGCAACCCATATCCTGCAAGAATCAACCACATTAAGAATTAAAAGATGGACCAGCATTGCGTCACTGATAAATGTAGCAGTATTTAGTAGGGGATTATACACATAAACAGATGTAAAGAAACAAAACTATCAACCACAGAGCCTGACCGCTGATGTCACATTGTCATGCTTCTTGACCGGAGCCACTGTACGCCGCCAGGAACCCTAGCCTCATACCATTTGGCCAAACGGAAACACTACTTAAAGGGACTTAGATTATGGAGTGTACAGTGACACCGGAGGCGGGTGTCTTATGTAGAGGGCGCAAGACAAGAGTCCAGCGTGTTGAAGGACGCCCGCCGAACTTTCCAAGATGGCGACGTGCACAGAATACTTGTGTTTATTTCGCAGTAAATGTTTCAGTAGTTGAGACCTTTCCTCCGTACATCTGATGGAGACAGGGACATGTGGAGACAGAAGGGAGGTGTTGACCTACGTTCCATGTATTACCATTGTTTACAATTTGTTGTTGTTAAAGATTCGCTACCTGGAACAAAATTCCAAGTAGCACGGGCTATGGTGAGCCCGTAGTGCCTCTCTTGTTTACAAGCATTTGTCTTTGATATTTCTTGGTGGAATGATTCCGGGTCACTTGCACCTGGTCGACCCGTGAACAGCCGGGTATCCCATGAAATTATTTATGTGAACTCTCTGGTAACTACAAGTAATGTATATTTAATAGCAGAGAAACTCTTGAGGCCGGGAGGCTGCCGCTGGGACCAAGCTCCACAACATCTTACAGAACAACATTTGTATAACTTTGTATCATCATTAGGCCGAGCTAGCCAGGTGTGAACGCAGGATACAAGTGTCGCTTGACTATTCTAAACCTGCTCACTCGCTGACACGCGTGTGCAGGCACGCGGGGCTTAACCAACTGGTTATGTGGCGAGGGGCGAGGCGAGCCGCAGGAGCAGAGTACTACACCACTTATAATGGAACACTTAGTGACGCTTCTGAGCTATAACACAATAGACAAGTGAACGCTAAGTCAGCAGTGAGTTTATCCTGCCCACACCTAGCCTCTGCTACACCTAGCCCTTCCCTACACCTAGCCCCGCTACACCTAGCCCTTCCCTACACCTAGCCTCCGTTACACCTAGCCCTTCCCTACACCTAGCCTCTGCTACACCTAGCCCTTCCCTACACCAAGCCCCGCTACACCTAGCCCTTCCCTACCCTAGCCTCTGCTACACCTAGCCCTTCCCGACACCTAGCCTCCGCTACACCTAGCCTCTGCTACACCTAGCCTCCGCTACACCTAGCCCTTCCCCACACCCTTGCCCTTACCCACAACCAGACTTTCTCGCACCATGAAATGTCTCCCACAGCATACTGACCATGTGGTGTCTCCCACAGCATACTGACCACGTGTGGCTCCCCCACAGCATACTGACCATGTGGTGTCTCCCACAGCATACTGACCATGTGGTGTCTCCCACAGCATACTGACCACGTGGTGTCTCCCACAGCATACTGACCATGTGGTGTCTCCCACAGCATACTGACCATGTGGTGTCTCCCACAGCATACTGACCACGTGGTGTCTCCCACAGCATACTGACCACGTGGTGTCTCCCACAGCATACTGACCATGTGGTGTCTCCCACAGCATACTGACCACGTGGTGTCTCCCACAGCATACTGACCACGTGGTGTCTCCCACAGCATACTGACCACGTGGTGTCTCCACAGCATACTGACATGTGGTTTCTCCCACAGCATACTGACCACGTG
>WNGS01061294.1:18351-35844 GCA_020271785.1 Procambarus virginalis
TCATTGTGTACTGTCCCTCCTCCCTAGTCCCATTTCCATAACTTTACATTTGCTCGTGTTGAACTCCTGCAGCCATTTCTCTGACCATCTCTGCAACCTGTTCAAGCCCTCTTGAACCTACAATCCTCATCAGTCACAACTCTTCTCGTCAACTTAGCGCGCGCGCGTGTGTGTACTCACCCACCTAATTGTACTTGCGGGGGTTGAGCTCTGGCTCTTTGGTCCCGCCTCTCAACCGTCAATCAACTGATGTTACGAACCCAATTCCATCGTCGGAGCATGGAGCAGCGATGTCAATGTTATCTGTGAGTCCGCTCCCGAAACACCCCCATAAAATGTACGACGCCATCTAGCGGTGGCAGGATGATACCAGCAGGCGCTAGATTCCTGTCATGGTCAGCTCGAGAGGTAGCTGGTGCTGACCTTTGGTGAGGTGGCGCCTAGAAAATCAGCGCCATCTATTGTAGGAGGAATTGTATGTCTGTCATAGTACATAAGTGGTAATTCCTAGTGTCCCAAGTACTGACCAGTGTACTGATGACGTGTCTGTACCCACAGAGGCGACGTAGGGCTCCTGTGGTACGAGAACAGTCAGTCTACCCAGGGCAGCCATTATCTCTCTACTCCATTCTGCTTTACGGAAGCAGTGAGCCGCCGCCGAAGAGGAACTGTGTAGTGTTCTACTGTCTGCCTGTGAAGTGACAGTGACAGAATTCGGCGTACCCGGGACTGGCTAAAGGAAGAGACGACTGACAGTAAGGTGCTACGGAGGAGTGTAACTAGCTAGTTGCAAGAAGCTCCTGCCAGAGGTTCGCTACCCTTGTATTTGTTCGTGTAGAGGCCCAGCAGCACGAGGCTGATGTTCTCTGCCAGCACCAGGCTGGAGAGTGATTGTGGGCGTTCACAAGGAGCACCTAGTGAGACTGTGTATAGGATGATCCGTGGCTAGGGTAGACTGGTTGGTGTTTCCCAGTACTGGCTGAGGACGGTATTGTGTGTTGAGGAAACACGGAAGTTGACAAGACTGCACCTTTTGAGCATCGAGGAGCGCTTAGTGTCCTCTGAGAGCGACACTTGTGTATATATCAGTGTAGTAATACTTCTTTTATGATTTTATATGAGTGATGGGAAAGTGATTATATGTGAATATACTGATAATTGATGAAGTGTCATATTCACTGCAACTCCCCCATTCTGTTTTACTTGCATTGCCGAGCTCACTCCTTGAAAGCCACTACTAACTTAGGGTTGGATACCAGAACTTTAGTTCCTCTAGCAACTAAAGTTCGCAACCCGGTTGCGACCCATTGTGGCCGTAACACTGAGCCTATTGGGCTCTGTCATATCTACACGTATGGAGTCAGCTTCCACTACATCACTTCCTAATGCATTCCATTTGCCTACTACTCTGACACTGAAAAAATTCTTTCTAACGTCTTTATGGCTCATTTGGGCACTCAATTTCCACCTGTGTCCCCTAGTGCGTGTGCCCCTTGTGTTAAAAAGTCTGTCTTTATCTACCCTATCAATTCCTCTGAGAATCTTGTATGTGGTGATCATGTCCCCTCTAACTCTTCTGTCTCCCAGTGACGTGAGGTTTAATTCCCGTAGTCTCTCCTCGTAGCTCATACCCCTCAGTTCTGGTACTAGTCTGGTGACAAACCTTTGAACCTTTTCCAGTTTAGTCTTATGCTTGACTAGATGTGGACTCCATGCTGGAGCCGCATACTCCAGTATTGGTCTGACATATGTGGTATATAATGTTCTGAAAGAGTCCTTACACAAGTTTCTAAAGGCCGTTCTTATGTTAGCCAATCTGGCATATGCTGCTGATGTTATCCTCTTGATATGAGCTTCAGGGGACAGGTCTGGCGTGATGTCAACCCCTAGGTCTTTCTCTCTCACTCTTGAAGGATTTCGTCTCCCAAATGATACCTTGTATCTGGTCTCCTGTGTGTGTATGTGTGTGGACTCACCTACTCACCTATACTCACCTATATGTGTCTGCAGGATCGAGCATTGACTCTTGGATCCCGCCTTTCGAGCATCAGTTGTTTACAGCAATGACTCCTGTCCCATTTCCCTATCATACCTGGTTTTAAAATTATGAATAGTATTTGCTTCCACAACCTGTTCCTTAAGTGCATTCCATTTTTCCACTACTCTCACGCTAAAAGAAAACTTCCTAACATCTCTGTGACTCATCTGAGTTTCCAACTTCCATCCATGTCCCCTCGTTCTGTTACTATTCCGTGTGAACATTTCGTCTATGTCCACTCTGTCAATCCCTCTGAGTATTTTATACGTTCCTATCATGTCCCCCCTCTCCCTTCTTCTTTCTAGTGTCGTAAGGCATAGTTCCCCCAGGCGCTCCTCATACCCCATCCCTCGTAGCTCTGGGACGAGTCTCGTTGCAAACCTCTGAACCTTTTCCAGTTTCATTATATGCTTCTTCAGATGGGGACTCCATGATGAGGCGGCATACTCTAAGACTGGCCTCACGTAGGCAGTGTAAAGAGCCCTAAATGCCTCCTTACTTAGGTTTCTGAATGATGTTCTAACTTTTGCCAGTGTAGAGTACGCTGCTGTCTTATCCTATTTATATGTGCCTCAGGAGATAGATTAGGTGTTACGTCCACACCCAGGTCTCTTTCGCGCGTCGTCACAGGTAGGCTGTTCCCCTTCATTGTGAACTGTCCCTTTGGTCTCCTATCTCCTAGTCCCATTTCCAGAACTTTACATTTGCTCGTGTTGAATTCCAGTAGTCATTTCTCTGACCATCTCTGCAACCTGTTCAGGTCCTCTTGGAGGATCCTGCAATCCTCATCTGTCACAACTCTTCTCATCAACTTTGCGTCATCCGCAAACATCGACATGTAGGACTCTACACCCGTAAACATGTCGTTAACATATACAAGAAATAGAATTGGTCCCAGCACCGATCCTTGTGGTACTCCACTTGTTACTGTTCGCCAGTCCGACTTCTCGCCCCTTACCGTAACTCTGACTGTGTGTGTGTGTGTGTGTGTGTGTGTGTGTGTGTGTGTGTGTGTGTGTGTGTGTGTGTGTGTGTGTGTGTGTTACAGTCTGTTATTTGTTAATGCTTGTCTTACGCTGAAGATGTTGTTGGTGAAGTGTGTGCAGCAGGTGTGTGTCTGGAGTGTGTGTAGCTGGTATGTGCCTAGAGTGTGTGTGCAGCAGGTGTGTGTCTGGAGTGTGTGTGTGTGCAGCAGGTGTGTGTCTGGAGTGTGTGTGTGTGCAGCAGGTGTGTGTCTGGAGTGTGTGTGCAGCTGGTGCGTGTGCAGCAGGTGTGTGTCTGGAGTGCACCTGAGCCATCTGGTGCTCAGGTCTCCTATTCTCAACAAATTAGTTAGCTGGCTCGGCCATGACAGCGGGTGCGTTGCCTAGACTTTCTTGCGAGTCTGGTGGCAGATCTCTGAAATTGTTTGTTATTTTTGTTTTTTAAAGTGTATACTCTAGGCTGGCTCTACATACTCCAGAGTTGGTCTCACGTAGGTTGTACATAGCGTTTTGAAAGCCGTTCTTGTTGAAAGCGGTTCCAGAAGGCATCATTGACATTGAGTCCCTCTCACGCTGAGAGTGCCTGGAGTTCCCTGGAGACACTCAGGCTGAGAGTGTCTGGAGTTCCCTGAAGACACTCAGCCTGAGAGTGCCTGGAGTTCGCTGGAGACACTCAGCCTGAGAGTGCCTGGAGTTCCCTGGAGACACTCAGGCTGAGAGTGTCTGGAGTTCCCTGGAGACACTCAGCCTGAGAGTGCCTGGAGTTCCCTGGAGACACTCAGCCTGAGAGTGCCTGGAGTTCCCTGGAGACACTCAGCCTGAGAGTGCCTGGAGTTCCCTGGAGACACTCGCAATTAGGCCCAATAGGAATGTGTCCTTTCACCCACTTGGTCAGGAAGGCCAGCCTGGTTCACAAGTCCACACGAGCAGTCCATTGGTCCTACGAGCAAAGTTTTCTGGCAAGAGATAAGCAGTCAACCCGCCCTTCTCTGTTGTGTTTTATCACTGTTTTACCGTCACACAACTGTTAGGTTCCTTAGACATGATCTGCCGCTTCTTCAGCCGTGTGCGTCCTATCCTCTAGCACCTGGCAGGAGAGGTTTGTTAAAGACATTAGTGTGTTGTTTGTGTGTTCCTGTCTACCATACATATGGTAGTTCGTCAACCAGCAGCGATGAGATGAAGAATATTAGGGAGGTGCCCACCACAGGTGCCCACAGGAGCCCACAGGTGTCCAAAGATGCCCAGCTGCCTCTTTCGGCATCCATTCAGAAATTTACGTCGATCATATAGATCTCGATAAACCCAGATGATGATCCGTAGCTTCCTATGGATTAGTGGTTACCCTGCAAACGAACAAACCCGGGGTTCGAACCCTGGGCGGGTACTGTGGCATGACTGTGCACAGTCGCTTCCATGTTCTCCCGTGTGCACTCAACCGTGGCTGCTATTTGGTATAAAGCGATTACCGGATCAAGTTTTAGAAAAAGTTTTCAAGTGACCATTGGACGGAAGAGAGAGGCCAGCCTGCAGGCCACGACTAGACGACTATTGCGCCTCTGAACTTTAGCGTGCGAACAACGACCTCGGGCGGACCGCACATTAGACGACCCAGAGTGGACCGCACATTAGACGACCCAGAGTGGACCGCACATTAGACGACCCAGAGTGGACCGCACATTAGACGACCCAGAGTGGACCGCACATGAGACGACCCAGAGTGGACCGCACATGAGACGACCCAGAGTGGACCGCACATAAGACGACCCAGAGTGGACCGCACATAAGACGACCCAGAGTGGACCGCACATAAGACGACCCAGAGTGGACCGCACATAAGACGACCCAGAGTGGACCGCATATAATGTGGTCCACTGGAGGTGAAGCCCAACCAGGTCCGCCGCCGCCGCCTCCTGTGTGACGCCTCATGACCGGCCGTCACACCACCCGACCTTGTTCTCGCTGCGCCCCGGACACAACTGCGCCCTGGTCTAACTGCGCCCCGGACACAACTGCGCCCCGGACACAACTGCGCCCCGGACACAACTGCGCCCGGACACAACTGCGCCCTGCAGGTCACAACTACGCCCTGGACAACTGCGCCCAGACACAACTGCGCCCTGCAGGTCACAACTGCGCCCTGCAGGTCACAACTGCTCCCCGACACAACTGCGCCCCGGACACAACTGCGCCCCGGACACAACTGCGCCCCGGACACAACTGCGCCCCGGACACAACTGCGCCCCGGACACAACTGCGCCCCGGACACACTGCGCCCCGGACACAACTGCGCCCTGCAGGTCACAACTGCGCTCTGGACAACTGCGCCCCAGACACAACTGCGCCCTGCAGGTCACACCTGCGCCCGCAGGTCACAACTGCTCCCCGGACACAACTGCTCCCCGGACACAACTGCGCCCCGGACACAACTGCGCCCCGGACACAACTGCGCCCCGCACACAACTGCGCCCCGCACACAACTGCGCCCGCACACAACTGCGCCCCGCACACAACTGCGCCCCGCCACAACTGCGCCCCGCACACAACTGCGCCCCGCACACAACTGCGCCCCGCACACAACTGCGCCCCGCACACAACTGCGCCCCGGACACAACTGCGCCCCGGACACAACTGCGCCCCGACACAACTGCGCCCCGGACACAACTGCGCCCCGGACACAACTGCGCCCCGGACACAACTGCGCCCCGGACACAACTGCGCCCCGGACACAAATGCGCCCCGGACACAACTGCGCCCCGGACACAACTGCGCCCCGACACAAATGCGCCCCGGACACAAATGCGCCCCGGACACAACTGCGCCCCGGACACAACTGCGCCCCGGACACAACTGCGCCCCGGACACAACTGCGCCCCGGACACAACTGCGCCCCGGACACCTGCGCCCCGGACACAACTGCGCCCCGGACACAACTGCGCCCCGGACACAACTGCGCCCCGGACACAAATGCGCCCCGGACACAAATGCGCCCCGCACAAATGCGCCCCGGACAACTGCGCCCCGGACACAACTGCGCCCCGGACACAACTGCGCCCGCACACAACTACGCCCTGGACACAACTGCGCCCCCGACACAACTGCGCCCCGACACAACTGCGCCCCGGACACAACTGCGCCCCGACACAACTGCGCCCCGGACACAACTACGCCCCGGAACAACTACGCCCTGGACACAACTACGCCCTGGACACAACTACCCCTGGACACAACTACGCCCTGGACACAACTACGCCCTGGACACAACTACGCCCTGGACACAACTGCGCCCCGGACACAACTGCGCCCGGACACAACTGCGCCCCGGACACAACTGCGCCCCGGACACAACTGCGCCCCGGACACAACTATAATGAATATAACTACAATGAACACAACGACACCCCAACACATAACTCCCTGGACATAATACCTTGGACACATCTACACTTCAGACACAACACCCTGGACAGAACAACGCCCGGTCTTCCTGGCACAAAGGTCATGTTGCCAACGGTCCAACACCAATCATCAAGTTTGCTGAAGCAATACCTGGCAGAGTTCTCAGATGCCGGATGGGTTCCTAGCCGGCCGCCAGATCTATCCTGCCAAGCTTACCTCTCTATACCTCTTACAGTCTTGTCTGGCTGCAGGTGTGTAGACGACTTAGTATGCTATGATGATGGTACACGTGGATGGGTGCAGGTGTGGAGGGTGGTGCAGGAGGAGTGCAGGTGTGGAGGGTGGTGAAGGAAGAGTGCAGTGTGGAGGGTGGTGAAGGAAGAGTGCAGGTGTGGAGGGTGGTGAAGGAAGAGTGCAGGTGTGGAGGGTGGTGAAGGAAGAGTGCAGGTGTGGAGGGTGGTGAAGGAAAGTGCAGGTGTGGAGGGTGGTGAAGGAAGAGTGCAGGTGTGAGGGTGGTGAAGGAGGAGTGCAGGTGTGGAGGGTGGTGAAGGAGGAGTGCAGGTGTGGAGGGTGGTGAAGAGGAGTGCAGGTGGGAGGGTGTGAAGGAGGAGTGCAGGTGTGGAGGTGGTGAAGGAGGAGTGCAGGTGTGGAGGGTGGTGCAGGAGGAGTGCAGGTGTGGAGGGTGGTGAAGGAGGTGCAGGTGTGGAGGGTGGTGCAGGAGGAGTGCAGGTGTGGAGGGTGGTGAAGGGGAGTGCAGGTGTGGAGGGTGGTGCAGGAGGAGTGCAGGTGTGAAGGGTGGTGAAGGAGGAGTGCAGTGTGGAGGGTGGTGAAGGAGGAGTGCAGGTGGAGGGGGTGTGAAGGAGGAGTGCAGGTGTGGAGTGTTGAAGGAGGTGCAGGTGTGGAGGGTGGTGAAGGAGGAGTGCAGGTGTGGAGGGTGGTGAAGGAGGAGTGCAGGTGTGGAGGGTGGTGAAGGAGGAGTGCAGGTGTGGAGGGTGGTGAAGGAGGAGTGCAGGTGTGGAGGGTGTGAAGAGGAGTGCAGGTGTGGAGGGTGGTGAAGGAGGAGTGCAGGTGTGGAGGTGGAGAAGGAGGAGTGCAGGTGTGGAGGGGTGAGAGGAGGAGTGCAGGTGTGGAGGGTGGTGAAGGAGGAGTGCAGGTGTGGAGGGTGGTGAAGGAGGAGTGCAGGTGTGGATGGTGGAGAAGGAGGAGTGGAGGATGGAGAAGGAGGTGTGGAGGGTGGAGAAGGAGGAGTGCAGGTGTGGAGAAAGCTCATAAGATCCCGCTAGTTAGATTATATTTACATATATGCATTTTGAAATACATATACATATTTATTTAATTAAGCTGCATTTACAAGTTATTTATGAGAGAACACTTTGTAATATTATGTTCTCAGTTTACTCTCGCTCTTGTGTTAGTTACTACCATTATCTGCCAGCCTCACTACCATTATCTGCCAGCCTCACTACCATTATCTCCCAGCCTCACTACCATTATCTGCCAGCCTCACTACCATTATCTGCCAGCCTCACTCCATTATCTCCCAGCCTCACTACCATTATCTCCCAGCCTCACTACCATTATCTGCCAGCCTCACTACCATTATCTGCCAGCCTCACTACCATTATCTCCCAGCCTCACTACCATTATCTCCCAGCCTCACTACCATTATCTGCCACCTCACTACCATTATCTCCCAGCCTCACTACCATTATCTGCCAGCCTCACTACCATTATCTCCCAGCCTCACTACCATTATCCCCAGCCTCACTACCATTATCTCCAGCCTCACTACCATTATCTCCCAGCCTCACTACCATTATCTGCAGCCTCACTACCATTGTCTGCCAGCCTCACTACCATTATCTGCCAGCCTCACTACCATTATCTCCCAGCCTCACTACCATTATCTCCCAGCCTCACTACCATTATCTCCCAGCCTCACTACCATTATCTGCCAGCCTCACTACCATTATCTCCCAGCCTCACTACCATTATCTCCCAGCCTCACTACATTATCTGCCAGGCTCACTACCATTATCTGCCAGCCTCACTACCATTATCTGCCAGCCTCACTACCATTATCTGCCAGCCTCACTACCATTATCTGCCAGCCTCACTACCATTATCTGCCAGCCTGTTCTTTCAGTATACCACTTTCCTGTGGTATATAATGTTCTGAAAGAACATTATATGCCACCTATGTGGTATATATAGACATATATGGTAAGATAAACATACGTGTATATACATCTATGGTATATATAGACATATGGGAATATAATGTTCTTCCAGAAACATTATATAACATATGTCAGACCAATCTTGGAGTATGCGGCTCCCTCATGGAGTCCTTATCTAGTCAAGCATAGGACTAAACTGGAAAAGGTTCAAAGTTTGCCACTAGACCTCACGTCATGGGAGACAGAAGAGTTAGAGGGGACATGATCACCACATACAAGATTATCAGAGGAATTGATAGGGAGATAAGGACAGATGATTTACCACAAGGGGCACATACACTAGGGGACACAGGTGAAATTGAGTGGCCAATGAGCCATGCAGACGTTAAAAAGATTTTTTTTAAATTTCAGAGTAGTAAACAAATGGAACGCATTAGGCAGTGATGTGGTGGAGGCTGACTCATACACAGTTTCAAGTGTAGATATGATAGAGCCCAATAGGCTCAGGAATCTGTACACCAGTTGACTGACAGTCGAAAGGCGGGACCAAAGAGCCAGAGCTCAACCCCCACAAACNCGTGGTGTCCCGTCTTCCCAGCACTCTTTGTCATATAACGCTTTGAAACTACTGACGGTCTTGGCCTCCACCACCTTCTCCTCTAACTTGTTCCAACCGTCTACCACTCTGTTTGCGAAAGTGAATTTTCTTATATTTCTTCGGCATCTGTGTTTAGCTAGTTTATATCTATGACCTCTTGTTCTTAAATTTCCAGGTCTCAGGAAATCTTCCCTATCGATTTATCAATTCATGTTACTATTTTGATGTAGTGATCATATCACCTCTTTTTCTTCTGTCTTCTAGTTTTGGCATATTTAATGCCTCTAACCTCTCCTCGTAGCTCTTGCCCTTCAGTTCTGGGAGCCACTTAGTAGCATGTCTTTGCACCTTTTCCAGTTTGTTGATGTGCTTCTTAAGATATGGGCACCACACAACCGCTGCATATTCTAGCTTTGGCCTAACAAAAGTCGTGAACAATTTCTTTAGTATATCGCCATCCATGTATTTAAACGCAATTCTGAAGTTGGAAAGCGTGGCATAGGCTCCTCGCACAATATTCTTTGTGTGTTCCTCAGGTGATAGTTTTCTATCTAGAACCACCCCTAGATCTCTTCTTTATCAGAATTCTTTAAAGATTTCTCACATAATATATAGGTTGTGTGGGGTCTATGTTCTCCTATTCCACATTCCATAACATGGCATTTATTAACATTAAATTCCATTTGCCAAGTGGCGCTCCATGTACTTATTTTGTCCAGGTCATCTTGAAGGGCATGACAATCATCTAAGTTTCTTATCCTTCCTATTATCTTAGCATCATCAGCAAACATGTTCATATAATTCTGTATACCAACTGGTAGATCATTTATGTAGACAATAAACATCACTGGTGCAAGAACTGAACCCTGTGGTACTCCGCTTGTGACATTTCTCCAGTCCGATACATTGCCTCTGATCACTGCCCTCATTTTTCTATCAGTCAGAAAATTTTTCATCCATGTTAGAAGCTTACCTGTCACCCCTCCAATATTTTCCAGTTTCCAGAACAACCTCTTATGTGGAACTCTGTCGAAAGCCTTTTTTAGGTCCAGATAGATGCAGTCAACCCAACCTTCTCTTTCCTGTAATATCTCTGTTGCTCGGTCATAGAAACTGAGTAAATTCGATACACAGGATCTTCCAGATCGAAAACCATACTGTCTGTCTGATATTATATCATTTCTCTCCAGGTGTTCTACCCATTTAGTTTTAATTATTTTTTCCAATATTTTGACTATTACACTTGTCAATGATACCGGTCTATAGTTAAGGGGGTCTTCCCTGCTTCCACTTTTGTAGATTGGAACTATGTTAGCCTTTTTCCACACATCAGCTACAACTCCTGTAAACAGGGATGCCTGAAAAATCAGTTGAAGAGGAATGCTGAGCTCAGGTGCACATTCTCTAAGAACCCATGGCGAAACTCCATCTGGACCAACTGCTTTGTTCTTATTTAGCTCCTTGAGCATTTTTTCCACTTCGTCTCTAGACACCTCTATGTGCTCTATGTTGTTCTCTGGAATTCTTATTGTATCTGGTTCCCTGAAGATTTCATTTTGTACAAACACACTTTGGAACTTTTCATTTAATGTTTCACACATTTCCTTTTCATTTTCCGTGAATCTATTTCCCATGTGTGTGTGTGTGTGTGTGTGTGTGTGTGTGTGTGTGTGTGTGTGTGTGTGTGTGTGTGTGTGTGTGTGTGTGTGTGTGTGTAAATCACGAAAAATAAACACGATTAAAAATGTGACAGTGTCAGAACACGGAGGAAAATTCAAAGAGGAATTTCCTTAAGTACTGTCGTATATTAATACATCTTCAGAAGGAGTCCTTTCCTCCGTGGTCTGACACTGTCACATTTTTAATCGTGTTTATTTTTCGTGATTTAAACACACACACACACACACACACACACACACACACACACACATATATATTACATTGGGTTGAGTGGGAGTGTGGGAGTGGCGGGAGTGAGGTAGAGGTGCGGGGGTGGTGGAGGAGGCAGAGTAGCAACAATGGAGGCACGAGTGAAGGGAACAAGTAACTCAGGGCAGCAGACGCCCTCACTGTAGGCCCTAATGACCCAACCACCAGCCACACGCTAATAAATTTTAGCCTAAATGAGAATTCTCAGTAAGTTGTAACGTTTATATATTTGGCCAGTTGATTAACGTGCCATCCTGACCTTTATGGTCCTCGTTTACAAATGTGGTTTTCGCATACCTCTTACAAAGTTGGATAACATGTTCTTGCCTCGTTCTCTAAGAAGCCCATTGAAGATTTGTGGTATGTAACGCCAAGGTGGGCGCCCACCTCCCACAGCCTCCCATGTTACCCGTGAGGCTCGGGCACCACCCACAGTACCTGAGAGGTTGAGTCTTCAGCCTGCCAGGAACACACACAAGATGATCAAGATAATAGCTGAGGTTCAGCCTTTGTGTCTTCAGCATATCTTCTTGTGTTCTTACCGCGCTCGCCTGTTTACTCACCTATTTGTGCCTACATGGTTGAGCTCTAGTTCTTGGACATGCTTTTCCATCCGTCGTTTGTCTAATACAATGACTCTTGACGTGTATCCCTATCACAAGTATTTTTCAAGTTAAGAATGGAGTTGGCGTCCACAACCTGCTCCTTCCAGTTTCCAGAAGTGATAGGAAAATGGACTAAAATATTACATGTTCCCACTACTCTTAAGCTAAAAGAAAACGTTCTAACATCTTTGTGATTCACCCGAGTCTCAAGCTTACGCCCAGGTTCTTCTGTACTACAGGTGTTCATAGTCAACATTTCCCTTTATCCACTCTATTAATACACCTCAGTTTTTCATGGGTTGAATTCCTGTCATTTCTCTCTCTCTCCTCTTTTCTAGCAATGTCAGGTTTGGTTCTTTCAGTCTCTCTTCATACCTCATCCCTCGCACCTCTGGGAGGTGCCTTGAAAAAAAATACAAACTTCTGAACCTTTTCGAGTATCCTTGTATGTTTCTTTTGATGGGGGGGGGGGGGCTCCAGGATTGGATGGCATACTCCCGAACCTGTCTCAGGTAGGCAGCTTGCTGCCATCTAAATACCTCGTTATTTATATTTATTACTGATGTTGTGACTTTTGCTAGTGCAGCGTGTACTGGTGACGCTATTGTGTTTATATGAGGATCGGTGTTAGGGTTGGTGTTATGTCCACTCCCAGGTCTTTTCTCGAGAAGTTGTAGGGAGGTAGTTTGTCTTCATGGTGTACTGCCTCTTGGATACTTGACGCCTGTTACCATTTACGTCTCTATACACTTGCTGGTGTTGAACTTCAGTAGCCATTTCTCGGACCAACTGTGCAGGTTATTCAAGTCGTCTTAGAAAATCTTACAATGCTCATTAGTCAAAACCCTTCTCGTCTGTTTTGCATCGATAGAAAATATCGACATATAAGACTCAAATGCTTGAGATAGGTCTTGGACATAAATGAGAAATTGCATGGGTCCCAGAACCGATCTTTGTGGTACCCCACTTGTTACCTTATGCCAGTCTGCCCCCCCCCCCATGGGTGGGGGATAATTCTTTACCCATGTTAGTGCTTTCTCGCTTATTCCCGCCTGGCTCTCGAGTTTGTGTTTTAATTTCTTGTCAGGTACTGATTAAAAGGCTCTTTGGTAGCCCAGAAATATGCACTCTGCCCAACCGTCTCTGTTCTGCCTTAATTTTTTTTAGAACTTCTTTTAGACTTTTTTTAGAACTAGAACTAATAGGTTCGTCAGGCGCTATTTTCCTTCCCTAAAGCCATGTTAATGTTTGTTTACGTGCCTAATACTCTCCAGGTGTGTGTATGCTTACCTATTTTCGCTTGCAGGATTGAGCTCTAGCTCGTGGACCCCATTTTTCAAGTTGTTGGTTGTCTAAAGCAATTACCACACTTGACTTGATAATGGTCCCGGACGGACCGAAACATCGTCGTCTCACCATCTTCTGGCGGATGGTGAGGTCACCATATTGCAGTGACTCCTCACCTATTTCCCAAGCTGAACTGGTCTTAAACTTGTAAGCTTAATTTGCCTCTACAACCTGCTCCTTTAGACCATTCCATTTACTCACTACTCTTACGCTGAAAGAAAACTTTCTAACATCTCTAGGACACATGTGAGTTTCAAGCTTCCATCCGTACACTCATGTTCCATTTGTATTCATTGTAAACATTTCCTCTTTTTCCTCCCTCTCAGTCCCTCTAGGTATTTTATACGTCTGAATCATGTCTCCCCCTCTCTCTTCCTTCCTAGCATGGTCAAGTTTAGTTCCTTCAGTCTCTCTTCATGCATCATTCCTCTCAATTGAGTCTCATTGTAATCATCTGCACCCTTTCGAGCTTTTTTCTTGTGTGAGTGCATGCGTGTGTGTGTGTGTGTGTATTCATCTAGTTGTACTCACCTAGTTGTGTTTGAGGGGTTGAGCTCTGGTTCTTTAGTCCCGCCTCTCAACTGTCAATCAACTGGTGTACAGATTCCTGAGCCTACTGGGCACTCTCATATCTACATTTGAAACTGTGTATGGAGTCAGCCTCCACCACAACACTACTTAATGCATTTCATCTGTTAACTACTCTGACACTGAAAAAGTTCTTTCTAACTTCCCTGTGACAAATTTGGGTACTCAGTTTTCGCCTGTGTCCCCTTGTTCGCGTACCGCCCGTGTTAAACAGTTTATTGTTATCTACCCTGTCGATTCCTCATAAAATTTTAAGGTAGTGATCATGTCTCCCCGAGCTCTCCTGTCATCCAGCGACGTGACTGCATTTCCAGCAGCCTTTCCTCTTAACTCATGCCTCTTAGTTCTGGGACTAGCGTAGTGGCATACCTCTGAACTTTTTCCAGCTTCGTCTTGTGCTTGACAAGGTACGGGCTCCATGCTGGGGCCGCATATTCCAGGATTGGTCTTACATATGTGGTATACAAGGTTTTGAATGATTCCTTACACAGGTTCCTGAAAGCAGTTGTGATGTTAGCCAGCCTTGCATACGCCGCCGATGTTATTCCTTTTATGAGCTTCAGGACACAGGCTTGACGTGATATTAACCTCTAGGTCTTTCTCTGTTCGTTTCATGACGTACTTCCTCTCCCATTCGGTATCCTGTGTCTGGCCTCCTATTTCCCACGTCTAGTTTCATATACCTTACATTTACTCGGGTTGAACTTTAGTAGCCATTTATTGGACCATTAATTCAGTCTGTCTAGGTCATCTTGTAGCCTCATACTATCTTCTCTGTCTTAATCCTCCTCATAAATTTTGCATCATCAACAAATAATGAGAGGAACGATTCTATGCCCTCTGGGAGATTATTTACATATATCAGAAACAGTATAGGTCCAAGGACTGACCTCACCCCGCACAGTGACTTGCGGCCTTCTGCACTACTTAGGTACTCCCTTATCCAGTGGAGAACCTTCCTTTTCACTCCAGCCTGCATCTCCAGCTTGTGCAGTAGTCTCTTGTGTGGTACTGTGTCAAAGGCTTTTTGGCACTCCAAAAATATGCAGTCTGCCCATCCCACTCTTCCTTGTCTGATTTTTGTTGCCTGGTTGTAGAATTCAGTCAATCCTGTGAGGCATGATTTGCCATACCTGAACCCATGTTGATGCAGTGTTGCAAAGTTCTTTTGCTCCAGATGTTCTACTAGCTTTTTTTGCACAATCTTCTCCATCAACTTGCATGGTATGCAGGTTAGGGACACTGGCCTGTAGTTCAGTGCCTCCTGCCTATACTCCTTATATATTGAGACTACATTAACAGTCTTCCAAATTGTTGGCAGTTCCCCTATTACCAATGATATGTTATATACTATGGAGAGTGGCAGGCACAGTGCTTCTGCTCCTTCGTTTAGTATCCATGGTGAGATTCCATCCGGGCCTATAGGCTTTGTCACATCCAGCTCAAGCAAAAGCTTCCTCACCTTTCCACTGACAATCCCAAACTCTTCTAGTGGTGCCTGGTTGACCATTCCTTCTCTTCTCTCTGTAACTTCTCTTTGCTCTAATGTGAAGACCCTAGAATTTCTTATTGAGTTCCTCGCACTCTTCTTTATCGTTTGTAGTGAATCCGTCTGCCTCTAGCCTCAGTTTCATTACCTGTTCCTTCACTTTTTTTCCCCCTGATATGGCTGTGCAGCAATTTAGGTTGAGTCTTTACCTTGTTTGCTATGTCGTTTTCGTATTGCCCTTCTGCCTCTCTTCTCACCCTTGATGATTGTTGTCGCCGGAGGGGGCTAGTTTATTGTGCACCCCATACTCATCCTGTGAGCGGTAGCGCAAAAAGCATTACAGAGGGCACAAAAGGTCTTTATCAGACCTCATCTTAGATTATTACATAAACAATTTCATCTACCCTTCACACCTTATAGTTACAATGTCAGCTAGTTAGAGAATGTTCTATTTCAAGAGCTCTTCTCACCCTGACGTATTTGGTCATGGCGCTCTGGTATTCTTCTCTGCTCTAAAGTGTTCTGTTATTTCTATAGTTTCTCCACGCCCTTTTACTTAGTTGCTCTGCTAGCTTACATCTCTGATTTAATCATGGGTTTCTCATCTGCAGTTCATTTTTCCCTTTTGGATCGGGATAAACTTGTCTGCTGCCTCCTTACACTTCTGCGTGATGTATTCCATCATGTCTTGGGCCGTCTTTCCCCCTGATCTATGTTTCCCAATTTATACTTGTTAGGAATTTTTTTTATCTCCTCATAGTTTCTCTTATGGAATGCCAGCCTTTTGCTTTCAGTTCCCTTCCTCGAGTACTTTAACCCTTCTTCGACCAAATACTCAAACTTCAGTCCATGTGATCGCTCATTCCTACTGGGGCCTCGAAACCAATTTCCCTTATGTCGGAATCCTTGAGAGTGTAGACTAGGTCGAGTCTCGCTGGTTCATCGTTTCCCCTCATTCTTGTGGGTTCCCTGACATGCTGGCTTAAAAAGTTTTTTGTTGCCACCTCCAACAGTTTAGCTCTCCGTGTTTCCTCTCCTCCGTGCAGTTCCTTGTTCTCTCAGTCTATTCCTCCGTGATTGAAGTCTTCCATGATGAGCAGGTGGGATTGACTTCTACAGGCAGCAGAGGCTGCCCTCTCAATTATAGTCTTAACTGCCATGTTGTTTCTGTCATACTCTTGCCTGGATCTTCTGTCATTTGGGTGGAGAGTTATACATAACCGGTACTGCAACTCTTGGTCCTCCCATCGTCATGGTGCCTGTTATGTAGTCTCTGAACACCTCGCAGCCCGGGATAACCATCTCCTTGGAACTAGATTCCTTTCTCATGAGTAGGGCCACTCCGCCTCCTCCCTTAGCTTCCTTCTCTTTCCTTATTACAGTTTAGTCCTGGGGAAACTCCACATTCGTTATGATTCCTGAGAGTTTTGTTTCCGTGAGTCTGATTACATCCGGGTTTACTTCTTGTACTCTTTCCCAAGTTCACTAGCCTTGCTTGTAATCCCATTTATGTTCGAGTACATATCACCTTGATGCTGACTCTTCTGTCCAGCCTCAGTTTCTGTTGATTTCACTGGAGTAGGTAAACATGGAGAGTCCAGGATGAGGAGGGGAAGGGGGGGACCCGGGTTGTGGGGGGGTTGGGAGGATCTGGTATGGAGAGGGTGGGAGCGAAGGGAGGGCTGGAGAGGGGGGGGGAGAAGGAAGGCTTGTGAAGGTGGGTAGAGGAGAGAGCTTGGGGAGGTGGGGGGAAAGAGGGGGGCTTGGGGGGTAGGGAAGGAAGGAGGGCTTGTGTAGGCTAAGTAGGATGGAGGGCTTAGGTGAGTGGGGAGTAGAGAGGGCTTAGGGGGAAAGAAGAGAGGGCTTGGAGTGGGGAAGAAGGGTGGGTTTGGGGGAGGAGGGTGGTCTTGAGGAAAGGGAGGAGGGGGGTCTAGGTGGGCACTTAGTGGGGGGGGGGTTCTGGCGGGGGTTGGGCAGGAAGGGCTCCTATTGGGTGGAAGGTGTGGGGGGAGGGGTCTGGTAGGGGGGGGCAGGAAGGGCTCCTATTGGGTGGAAGGTGTGGGGGGGGTCCTGGTAGGGGGGGCAGGAAGGGCTGCTATTGGGTGGAAGGTGTGGGGGGGGGGGGTCTGGTAGGGGGGGGCAGGAAGGGCTCCTAGGGGGGAAGGTGGGGGGGGGGTCTGGTAGGGGGGGCAGGAAGGGCTCCTATTGGGTGGAAGGTGTGGGGGGGGGGTCTGGTAGGGGGGGGGCAGGAAGGGCTGCTATTGGGTGGAAGGTGTGGGGGGGGGTCTGGTAGGGGGGGGCAGGAAGGGCTCCTATTGGGTGGAAGGTGTGGGGGGG
>WNGS01061301.1:0-20412 GCA_020271785.1 Procambarus virginalis
CCTCCCTGAGGTGTGCCGAGTTCAAAAGATCTCACACCTGACATACAACCTTGATACCACACCTGAGCCTTCCTTTCGTAAAGATAATCCCCTATCCAGCACAATATATCCCTTTAACACCAAGACCAGCTAATTCATATAAAATAACCTCCTTGTTGGCTTATCGAAAGCTCCTTGTAATCAATAAAAATTCTATAATATCATTTTCATTAGCTAGACATTTAATAATACAATCAGATGTACTTTTTCCTCTGAGGAACCCGAACAAATTACTAGACAGCTGATCACCTATTATATATAAAAGTCTATTTAAAATGATCCTCTCCATCATTTAACAAAACACGAGGTTAAAGACACAGATCTGTACCTCCATTGGCTTTAAGGATAGGGATTATCATAGCTTTTTTCCATTTACTGGGAATACTGCCCTCTTTATAACTAATATTAACGAGTTCTAACAGTGGGCTTTTCGTCATAATGGCAAGTTCATTAAGTAGTTTCGTAAGTTACTCCATCCTCCCCAGGGGCGGTAGATTTCCCAACTTTAATCTCCGTTATTAGTTCTTCTCTGGTAATACCTGTGTAAGTGACATCACCACTGTTACCTGCTATAAGTATAAAATCCTTTCTTAGATCCTTCCAAGAATCTAATGACTCTCTCGTTACAGCTGGTAATGAACTAAGTTTGGCAGCTTCCGCCCATTTATTTACGAGACTATTTGCATTTCCTTGCGGGTCAGGATGTGCAACAAAATTATGCTTTTTAACCCTTATTTTATTTACGTCTTGCCAGATTTCCTTCAAGTTTCTGTTACTCCCAACTTTCTCTGCAAACTCTGCCAGTACTTGCTCCTAATTTCCTTTCTCTTCTCCCCACACAGCCTAGCAACTGCCAGTAAAGCATTCTTCCCTTCCTCAGTCCTACATTCCTATTCCAATTCCTTGTGGCTCTCCTCATTGTAAATGTCACCCCCCTTAAGCATCTTGTCATGTGTATAATTTCTTTTCTGGGGGATGCTTTCTTATACTAGATGTTTTCCGGTTCAATGTTGCATTAAATAACATCTGCCTCCTTAATTAAATCTTCATAAAATGCTTCTGCCGAAACTGGCTTATAAGTATCATACCAAGACTTAATATGGCCAACAAGACCCCTTAATTCTCCCTCATTAAACTTTAACCTTTTTCTCTGAAGGCAGGTGTTACGACCCTGGGTTCTTTAGTTGGAAACCAGAGGTCAAAATTGAACTAAATAAACTACCTTGTAGTAGGGACACGCTTGTCGACGTGTAATTGTTCGTATCTTCCCTGCCAGACGTAAGACAATTCTTGTTGCTCACAAAGCATTCAGACTCTTGAGCTTGTTGTGGATTAAGTAACATTGTTATAAGTTAACTATCCTTAGAACGAGGAAAGTAACAATATGAGGCATAGGGGAAGATGTTTTAATGTGTATAGCTGCACGATCAATTAGGCTCTTCCCGGCACCACACGAATGCTGGAGGCTATTCTGGGCTGAAGCGTCCTTCTCTGGGCATGCGCTGCGTGGACAGGATCCTCTACTCTTCTTCCTCCCCGATTCTTTATTTCCGGTCTTGTTTAAGCTAAGTATATACTGTGTACATTAGTCATTTAATGGCATACTCGTGTTCTATGTGTAGAGTATTATAGTTGTAGGAGTTAGGTGTTCCCATTGTTTGTATTACTAGTTATTCTAAGAGGGGGTCTCAGTGGAACCACGTGGCCACTCTACCCTAAGCTGACTCTAGCTTCAAGTAATACATAGTAGAGCTTTACCCTAGCTTGTGTTCAGTGTAAAACCTGTATCCTGCTTAGGTGGACCAAGGCTTTTAACGTAAGATAGTGTGGTAAAGTTATTATTATTTTGTTATTGGTGAATGTATATGGGGGGTTGTTAAGAGGGTTTAATAAATAAGTTAGTTTTGAGGTGTATCGTATCCATTACTCCTGTGGTAGTGTCATAGTTGATTGTATTCCAGACGACAGATCTGTTTTAAAACCTTAAAGTATAAACAGGAATCTATGTTCCTTGGGGCTGGGCCTAATTGTGTCACTACCCAGTTACACCTTGATTCTAACTGCAGACCCTGCTCCATATACACTAGATTCCCCATAGTCAGCAAGCACCCCCTTTTATAACAAGTGGAGGCCTGGCCGGTAGGAGAACTTTATTATTGTAAAAAATTAGATTTTTGAGTGCCAAAACTAAAAATTCTTGTTTTCCGCAGAACGGTTGTGTGCTAGCCTAGGGTCCAGCTCATCTAGCGAAGGACATTCTTTGCACTGACTGGACACCCAGCTGGACCCTTCACGATTAAGGTTAGTGTGGCCTTGTGTTAGGGGCCGTGCAAATTTTTGTTTTTTCCAATTTTTATTTTTTAATTTTTTCTGTGGCTAGGAGCTAATTTTTTTAGTGATGGCATCTGAAATGCAGGAACTAGCAAGGAGCCTTCATTGGTAGAGATAAAGAAACTTACCAAGTCTAAGTTAGTATTGTTAGGCAAGGAATTTGGCCTAGAATTAAATGACGCAAATAAAAAGTGGACTTTGGTGAATGAAATAGTACAACATTGTATCGATGAAGAACTATTGGCAAGTGATACTCCTTTATGCCAGCCTAGCCAAGCAGAAAGTGCAGCTCATAGGGACAGAGAGTTAGCTCTAGAGTTAGCAAAAATAAAATTAGAGGAGCAAAGACTCAAAACCGAGGAGACTAGAATTAGAGCGAATGCCACTGGACCTCCACCTGCCGGGATTCAAACCCCAGGCATTATGAGAAAACATAACTTGCCTGAATTTTCAGAGTCGGATCCTGAAAGGTTTTTCAACCATTTTCAGAGATTGGCCATGTCCATGACCTGGCCAAAGGAAGAGTGGGTGAAAATCCTACAGGAAAGACTTAGGGGTAAGGCCCAAGATATTTTTATAACATGCCTGACGACGAGTGTTTTGAATATGATAAAGTCAGGGAACGAATTTTGAGGGCGTATGAAATTACTCCTGAAGCTCACCGCCAAGCTTATCGCAACCTTAGGCCTACTCACAACCAACCGTTCACTGAATTTGCTAATGATCAAATTAGATTGTTTGATAAATGGATTCGCTCGGCTAAAGCCGAAACATACGAGGCACTGAAGAATGTATTTTAAGGAACAGTTTATAGATAGTATGCCAGATAATGTAGCACAGTATATTAGAGGAAGGGTAGAGGTAGATTCTAAAATAGGGGATTTGGCCAAGATGGCAGAAAACTACCAGTTGGCGGGCAAAAGCCCAATAAAAATAATTTTACCCCACAGAGTAGCAAAACTTATACACACAGCCAGTCCAGACCAGCTCATTCTAACCCTTTACCTAATGCACCTTCTGTTTCAGACATAACTAACCCTGTTAAATTGTCTAGCCCCACGACACCTAAGAGTGAACCGAAGGGTAATTCTGTTAGTAATGTCTCTTCTCCCCGACGTATCTGTGGTCACTGTAAACGTCCAAACCACAATATTAGCCGTTGTTGGCAACTGTACCCGGAAAAAAGACCCAATGCTCTCGTTGTGACACAGGGCTTGAGGCCTTCTGAAGGGTTAGGGAGTAAGACCTCCAACCCACAGTGGTTGGACCTGCTTACCCCATTCTTATCGAAAGGGAGACTACTTTTGTCTGAGGGTTCTTCCTGGAGGGACGTGGTGATCTTCCGAGACACCGGTGCCATCCAGACTTTAATTTTAGAGAGTGCTTTGCAAGGTGCCAACACTCTCGACACTGGAGAGGTGGTACTGGTCGAGGGTGTCACTAGTGATACTCGAGCAGTACCCCTCCGTAAGGTTACCCTGGAATCTGATTTCCACAAGGGTATTTGTACAGTCGGAGTCACTTCGTACCTACCTTTCCCTAATGTTGATGTAATATTGGGTAATGATTTAGCCGGGATAAGGTAGGGGACTCCAGACTGCCTATTATGTTGCCTACCCCTAAGGTTTGCCTGGATCCACCCGCCGCAGAGGATAATGTTGTGTACCCTGCGTGCGTGGTGACTAGGTCTATGGGACTTAAATGTAAGGGCAGCCCTGTGCTTGCCAAGGTGGTAAATCCCGAGGACACGAGGGACTTCCGAGTGGTGAAAGCCCAGTGGACCTTGCGGACACATTCATGGCCCGACTCGATGACGTGGCCGAGGACATTGTGGAGAGCCTGCCACACCGACTACCGAGAGTAGTGAGGAGGTGGAGGAGAACACTGTTGAGCCTCGGCCAATGCATCTGACCAAGGCCTGGACGCCGCCTTGAGTGAGTTACAGAAAGCTGACCCCAGTCTTGCAGATTGTCATGAGGCAGCCGTCTCTATGGAGGAAATTGTAGACGCAGCAACTGGGTACTACTACAATGATCGGATTTTGATGAGAAAATGGAGACCACAGAGTGCTCCCTTGTCAAATGAGTGGGAGGTAGTCCACCAGGTTATGTTGCCGACCTGCTATAGAGAAGAGTTTTGTCAGCTGCCCATGATGATCCTATGGGGGGACATCAAGGCATTAATATTACTTATCGCAAAATCTGCAAGTATTTTTTCTGGCCCAAGCTGAAAAGCGATGTGGCAAAATTTTGTAATGCATGTATTGCTTGTCAACTTGTTGGGAAACCAAACCAGACTCCACCTAAAGCTCCTCTAAGGCCTATTGTCGTGCCGGAGGAACCTTTTTCTCATGTGGTAATGGACTGTGTTGGTTCATTACCTAGAACTAAGTCTGGTAATATTTACCTAATCACGATGATGTGTATCACGAATCGTTACCCAGAGGCTTTTGCTGTAAGGAACATCCGAGCAAAGACTGTTGTTGCTCGTATGTTGCAATTTTTTTTACTTTTGGACTGCCTCGGGTCGTGCAAACTGACAATGGTACTAACTTTAAGTCTGATACTTTTGAACAGTTTTGTAAGGACCATGGAATAACTCATAAGGTTTCCAGCCCATAGCATCCACAGAGTCAGGGGGTAATTGAACGGTTCCATCTAACTCTGAAGCAGATGTTGAAGACATCGTGCGAGAGTTCCCATACCTTCTGGGACGAGAACTTGCCGTATGTTTTGTTTGCTGCTAGGGAGGGGTTGCAAAGTTCACTGGGTTGTTCTCCTTTTGAGTTAGTCTTTGGCCATAAAGTTCGTGGACCCTTGCAAATGTTACAGGAGAATCTGTTAGGGAACGTAACGTTAACCAAAGGTTCGGCTTTCTTTGCGCAACACCACCAGAGACTCAAGGACTGCAAGGCTGCGGCACTAAAGTATCTTGGGAAGGCCCAAGAAAATATAAAGAACGAATCGAGGCTAAGGCTAAGTTGCGGGTATTTCAGCCTGGTGACCCTGTCCTGGTATTAAAGCCTCGACTAGGGAGCACTATGTCCCACAAGTACGAAGGCCCCTACATTGTGATAGAAAAGACTGGGGACCTCACATACAAAGTGAGACACTCTGACAAGCGTAACCATGTAATGCTCGTACAGGTGAATCGGCTGAAGAAGTTCCAGGGCTCCAGGCCCATTGCACTAACCAATATTTCCATTTCCAGTGAGGGAGGGGATGATAGTTCTGGTGACCCAACTAATCTCATTCTCAATAATTCTAGTTCTGTGAATGCTGTGGAGGAGGGACTGTCCCATTTGCAGATGTCCCAACGTGAAGAGGTGCAGTCGTTGCTTGACGAATTCTCCAGTCTGTTCGGGGAGGTCCCGACCCAGACTGATGCCATTTACCATGATGTCAAGTTGCCAGACTTGACTTCACCCCCATTCGCCTTCAACCCTATCGGATGAGTCCGGAAAAGAAGGCCATCGTACGGAAGGAGGTCGACTTCTTGCTCCAGCACGGCCTCATCAGGCCGAGACAGGGCTCTTGGTGCTCGCCCTGCCTTTTGGTCCCCAAACCAGATGGCTCCTGGCGATTATGCACCGACTACTGGCAGCTCAACAAGGTGACGATTGTGGACGCCTATCCGTTGCCACGTCTCAAGGACTGCATCGACGAAATCGGGAACGCCACGTATGTCTCGAAATTTGATCTCTCAAGGGGGGGTACTATCAAATCCCACTCACTGAACGTGCTAAACAACTAACTGCGTTCGTGACACCCGAGGGTGTTTTTGAGTATCAAGTGTTACCGTTCGGCTTGCATAATGCCCCTGCCACGTTCCAGAGGCTAAGAACTCTTTGCTTGCTAATGTGCCAAATTGTCAGGCGTATTTAGATGACATTGTGCTCTTTGATAGTAATTGGGCTGACCACATAGCTAGGTTATGCCAATAACCTAGCTATGTGTTCACAGTGTTGAAACATGCAAATCTAACCTTAAATGCAAAAAGTGTCATTTTGGCCAAGGCACAGTGACGTACCTCGGTTATGAAGTGGGCCAAGGAAAAGTGTTACCGCGGCAAGATAAAATCAGTGCCATTCTGGACTATCCAGTGCTCCGGTCTAAAAAGGACATTCAACGATTTATCGGTATGTGTGCGTACTATCGACGCTTTTGTCAGAACCTTTCCAGTGTTGCCACTCCTCTCACAGACTTGTTGCAGAAGGCCGTTAAATTTAAATGGTCATCGGACTGTGCAGAGGCATTTAAAAATTTGAAATTGATCTTAGCTTCCGCCCCAGTGCTTGCTAGTCCAAGGTTCGACCGTCCGTTTAAAATTCAGGTTGATGCGTCTGACTCGGGTGCTGGTGCAGTGTTGTTGCAAACTGGGTATGATAAAGTGGAACACCCAGTATATTATTACTCTGTGAAATTTGACAAGGCGCAACGCAATTATTCAGTGATAGAAAAAGAGGCGTTGGCGCTAGTGTTAACATGTAAAAAGTTCGAAGTTTACCTCACAGGTAATATAGTGGAAGTGTACACGGACCATAACCCACTAGTTTTCATGAATCAGATGAAGCAGAAGAATAAACGCATCCTCAGGTGGGCATTGTACCTACAGGACTTCAATCTGTCTATTATCCACCTACCAGGCCGGTCAATGTGATAGCCGGCGCTCTGTCCCGGTTGCCTGAGTAACATTCATCTGAGCCACAGGAAGCCATATGCCAACTGTCATGCTTTAGTTAATTTTTTTGTAGGTTCTCCTGTGACATTAAATATTCCGTGTACAATTTATTTACTTCCCTGTTTTTTTTTGTGTGTGTGTGTTTTTTTCAGAGAATTCCTTTGTACTTTTCTTGCAGAGAAATTGTTGTTTTGATTGATTTTCTTTTATGTCATGGATTTTCCTTTTTATTCTGTATACTCTTACAAAAAAATATGACTACTATTCTAGTAGTCACATTTTTTTTCTCTGAAGGCAGGAGGAGTGTTACGACTCTGGGTTTTTAGTTGGAAACCAGAGGTCAAATTGAACTAAATAAACTACCTTGTAGTAGGGGACACGCTTGTCGACGTGTAATTGTTCGTATCTTCTCTGCCAGACGTAAGACAATTCTTGTTGCTCACAAAGCATTCAGACTCTTGAGCTTGTTGTGTATTAAGTAACATTGTTATAAGATTAACTATCCTTATAACAAGGAAAGTAACAATATGAGGCATAGGGGCAGATGTTTTAATGTGTATAGCTGCACAATCAATTAGGCTCTTCCCGGCACCACACGAATGCGGGAGGCTGTTCTGGGCTGAAGCGTCCTTCTCTGGGCGTGCGCTGTGTGGACAGGATCCTCCTACTCTTCCTCCTCGATTCTTTATTCCGTGTCTTGTTTAAGCTAAGTATATACTGTGTACATTAGTCATTTAATGGCATACTCGTGTTCTATGTGTAGAGTATTATAGTTTGTAGGAGTTAGGTGTTCCCATTGTTTGTATTACTAGTTATTCTAAGAGGGGGTCTCAGTGGAACCACGTGGCCACTCTACCCTAAGCTGACTCTAGCTTCAAGTAATTACATAGTAGAGCTTTACCCTAGCTTGTGTTCAGTGTAAAACCTTGTATCCTGCTTAGGTGGACCAAGGCTTTTAACGTAAGATAGTGTGGTAAAGTTATTATTATATTTGTTATTGGTGTGAATGTATATGGGGGGTTGTTAAGAGGGTTTAATAAATAAGTTAGTTTTGAGGTGTATCGTATCCATTACTCCTGTGGTAGTGTCATAGTTGATTGTATTCCAGACGACAGATCTGTTTTAAAACCTTAAAGTATAAACAGGAATCTATGTTCCTTAGGGGCCGGGCCTAATTGTGTCACTACCCAGTTACACCTTGATTCTAACTGCTGACCCTGCTCCATAATACACTAGATTCCCCATAGTACAGCCATGCACCCTTTTTTATAACAGCAGGCATACTTTTTATCTAGTTTAAGCTGTATTTGTAATGCAAAATGATCACTTAGCATTTCATTCACAGTAAGACAATTCCCCTCTATGCCCTCAGCATTTATCAAACAAGCATGATCTAATCTCCCTCCCCTCAAATGAGTAGGAGAGGGCTCGCCCAGCAGTTGAACATCTTCATGTTCCTGCAAAAACTGGTACCATCTGCAACCATTCCTATTTGCTTTACCCTTTGATCCTAAAGCTGGATGTCTGGCATTAAAATCCCCTACCACAAGTGTATCTTCAGAAAAGAAGGAATCTGGCAAGTATCTTAAATCAAGGGAGCTATCAGAGATGTATAGATTAATGAAATTTAACTCTCGGTCCTTTAATTGTATCCGCAAGCTAATACTTTCAATACCTCTATATCTCTGAGGGATTCCAGTTATCTCGGCAGGTATGGTACTTTTGACATAACATAAGACCCCCCTAGTTCCTCCATCAGCATATAAGTGAATACCTCTATTGCCATTTAGCAAAGGACACGCTCTTGCTTTTGCCAAAGGAAGCGTGCTTAACCGAGAAGCTAAAGTCAGATTCCAAGGAAAAACATCAACCTCAAAGATGCTGGAAAATGGAACTCCGCAGGGAGGAATACTAAGCCCCTTCCTCTTCAACTGTCTCATGGAACAATTCATCAAGCTCATGCTACCAAAAGCCAAACTTCTTAACTATGCAGACGACTTTGTTGTCATCATCAATGGCAAAGGTGCAAGGAACCATGCACAAAAATGCCTAGATATTATCAGCAGGGAAGCGGAACGCATAGCAGTGAAAATAAACAGCAATAAAACAAAAGCTATGGCCGTTAAAATGAGAACTCAAGACATCAGACTGGCAATATAAGGACAAGAAATTGAGTGGGTTACCTCTTTTCAATACCTAGGAGTCATAATAGACAACCAGTTGAAATTCACTCAAGAAATTGAATATCTTCGGCAACGCTGTAAAGCTAGAAACTCAGCTTTGCGCTCCCTGACCAGTCTTAGAGAGGGTGCGTCTCTACCAGTACTCAAAATATACTACGTTCAAGCAGTTAGGTCACTCATTGACTATGCTTCTCCTGCTCTTACATCCCTCAGTGATAACCAGTGGGAGAAACTGGAAGTGTCTCAAAATGATGCTCTGAGAACAATGCTGGGAGCACCTATATGGACGCGTAGAGAGAACCATAGAATGGAAATAAATTTACCAGCATTAGAAAACAGGATGAAATAAAGGATAGCCACCATAATAGGAAAACTTACTGGAACAACCGCCAGACTGTCAATCAAAGACAGCATACAGAGATCCTTTCAGAAAAACCTATAGTATAGAACAAGCTCATGGATGGATAATGTTGTCAAGATTTTAGAGAAAATGGACCTGAAATGGACCATTAAAAACAAAGGGGAAGATAGACCATATCAACACTTTCGACAGCCTCCTCCATGAGAAGAATCGAATCTAAAGATAATCATTGAAAGATTACCAGTTAAAAAATCAGCACGTGACCCACAGAGGCTCAAGGAAGTAATAGAACAACAAATGGAAACTATCTCTAGACCTACAACGACTCACATCTTCACAGACGGATCAGTTGATCAAGAAAAAGGTTCTGCTGGGGCAGCAGTTTACATTACCAACCATGAGGCTTACTGGAGCATGAATAGTGGGTGCTCAACATTGCAAACAGAATTATATGCCCTGAAGGAGGCAATAAATTATACAATCGAGAATAATTTACATGATGTCATCATTCATACAGACTCTAAATCTTCGCTCCAGGCATTGTTATCCAGTCAGCACAGAGATAATATACAACTCCTCACAGAAATTCAACATATAGGAAAAGAAGCACATAATCGAGGGCTGTCAATCAGCCTAAATTGGATACCAAGTCACATTGGTATAGATGGTAATGAAAAGGCAGACTCACTAGCAAAAACTGCCACTGCTCTACCTGTTGTACAGGTTCAAAGTTTCTCACAGATAAAGGAGCAAATCAAGAAGAAAATATTCTCAACTATCAAAAGTCGCCACAGAGCCAAAGTAGCGGAAGGAAGATCCACTGCGATATGGTACGAACAAGCCACTGGTTACTCCTCTTTCAAGCCTGGCAAAAAGATATCCAGAGACATTGCAGTAGCCATACACAGACTCAGACTTGGTTATAAGTGCTGCTGGGAGGTAATGAACCCAATAGTTAAAGACTGTAACATCTGTGAAACTGAAGCAGAGGCGCCACTATTGCACTACTTACTGGAATGTGAAGCTACTGAAGCCCTGCTCATCAAACTCAACATTAATCCAACGACAGCAGCTGCATTAGATGCACATTCCACTGCGACTACAATGATTAGAAAAGCCGTTGAGGAATGGGACTCACTAGTGAGCATTCTGCATCTACATCCGCCACCAAGATAATGTTAATAAAACAAGATTAAAACCAGTGCACTAAAACAGAAGCGATAAATAAGCAGGGAAAAAGGAGAAATCCCCTCCTCCATTTTAAACTTAAACCCAAATATCACAGGAAAAAGGTTATCATGTATAACCAAACTCAATTATGGGCTCACCATAGCCCGTGCTACATGGAAATTGAAATTGAAATTGAAATAAGTTTATTGAAGTAAAATACACACAAAAGGATAAGGTAGCTCAAGCTCTTCTCATCCCGTTCAGTACATCATGTTAATACATACATATAAACACATCACAAACAATAAACATATTACCAAACATCCTGAGAGATAAATATTTACATTTCCTCCTTTCCACAAGTAGTATGGTACCAGACGTACACAAATACTTTTATGACCTGGGTATACTGTATAGACAATTTGCAAGAGACATGCAGAGAATTCAACAAAAAATTACAGTCTTGGTGCAAAATTCTTATATCTCTCAAGAATATCATCAACTTTTCCGTTGTGACACATCCAGGCTATTTGTTCAGGAACAGTTCTTATCTCAGTGTTTCTATATACATTAATCAACGGACAATCAAGAACATAATGGGCAAGGGAGTGAGACCTTAACATACCACATAGTTTACACTTCGTGTCATTATCATGAACACCTATCCCATATTCCCAGTAATATTTGTACCCCAAGCCTGAGCCGCATGTACACAGAGTCACTCCAAGCATTTCTCCTTTTACCATAAGTGAAATGGGTGTTTTGACTCACATACATGCAGTGTTGCATGGTTTGACTTCTCTCATACATACATCTTCTCTCATACTTCTCCTCTCCACTTCTGCCTGTGCCTGAATATTTCTGATTTTGCTTCTTATTTGTCTCATTGTGAATTCACATTCAACGTCAACTTGTGGTTTTGATGTGGCACGTTTGGCCAGGTCATCCGCCACTTCGTTGAGCACTGTTCCAACATGAGATGGAATCCACATGAATTTCACACTATGACCTTTCAGCTGTATCTCAGTTATCATTTTCTTACAATCCTCAACTATGGACATGAAGACTGGGTTTCGACTGTTTAAGGAATCGAGTGCTCCTCGGCTATAGACACATAGTAAAACATCTTTGTCGTCATGACGTACTTCCTCCAAACACGCCAGAATGGCCTGCAGTTCAGCTTGTGTGGATGATATATAATTACTAAGTCGGAATTCAATTATCCTGTCCATAGTCCCAAACTCAGTATATTCCCTTATTAGGCCACCACACCCTGCCCTGCCATCCTTCGCCACCAACCCGTCACAATATACATGTAAACTGTTGCCTCTTGGTAACCGAGATATCATGCTTCCATACAAACACCGTAATTGTCTCGGTTCATCATGAATATTTTTTCACATTGAGGGGTACAATTTCGACGTCTATTTTCTGTACTTTCCAGGGAGCAGACCTATTACATTGGTGAGAGGGTTTACAGCAGTCAAGTACATCGTGTTCCCTGAGGTCATGAGCTAATCCCCTCGTGTAGCGTGTCTCCCTCAGTTTCCTGGAAGTGTGGACGTCACTCAAGCAGGTCTGAACGCTCTGAAACAGCTTATCCCCTCCATTTCTCCGCATGAGACGAATAGATACTCTAGTGTTAATGTCACGGACTCTTATCATACACACTCTGTAAATTTAATTCCATTCTCATTATTTCAATCATTGCATTTCTTTGACATCCAAGAATAATCCTCATAGCCTCGTTCTGTATTAGCTCTATTTTTTTAATTCTGCCTTGGCTTGTGTAAGACAAAACGGGTGCTGCGTAGTCTATCAGGGACCGAACAGTGCTTATGTATAACATCCGCAAGATAGGTACCCCAACACCTTTACCAGAAAAAGCCAGTGCTTTTAGAGGATGCAGACGGGCTTTACATAAGGTGCTGATATGATTTATTTCAGCATTTTTACTCTCACATGTGTATCCAACATACATGCCCAGATACTTGTACTTCTGAACACGGCTCAGTTCCACACCATTTAGAGTAAGTGTTATATTTCTTCGTTTCCCATACTCATATTTGGTTTCGTGTGCATTTATAACTAAGCCTAACTTGTGACAGGTTGTACCAAGTATGTTAAGAGCAGTTTGAATTTTGTTCCCAGAAGTGCCTTGTATAAGAATGTCATCAGCATATATGATCGTCGTGACCCCTGGAGGATACATCTCTGATGCTAATCTGTTCATTAATACATTGAATAAAGTGGGACTTAAAACTCCCCCTTGGGGGGGTACCTAACTGAAACATCCGTTCCTCAGACATGTATCCCTGGTAATACACCTGACCTTTTCTGCCTTGTAGATAATCCCTTATCCAATATAGCAATCTCCCTGTTATTCCCAGATTGGCTAATTCATATAAGATTACTTCTCCAGTCTTACCTGGGACGCGGTCGGGTCAAGAAGTACCTGCTCCGCGACTATTGGTGAAGTTAGTGTTGGTGTTTAGCTCAGTCTACACATAAGGAGACTGACTAGTATCAATCGCCTTCTACACATCTCCCCCCATGCTGGGTACTGAGATGGAGACTCAGTCACCAGAAGAACTGACTACTTCCCACGGCAATAGTAACATGGACTCAGAAAGCAGCCAGTCAGTCGAGGAGAGTGGGTTTCACGAAGTTCTAACCAGGCAACAGAAGAAACGGAGAAGACAGGATGTAAGGCGTAGTGTTGACAGTGATAGTACACATAACGGAAACGACAAGAGAATGAAGAACGACGCCGAGACTGACTGATCAAACCAGTGTCGACGAACGGACGGAACGATGTCAGGAAGGTGAGGGTCAGCGGAGATGGAGGCTTCTCTTCCCTGCCTCATGCACACTGGCCTATCATCACAAGCTGCTGTGGACAGTCAAACTTGGAAGAGAGCACCGCAAGTTCGAGCCCCTGCTGAAGGAAGGTTTAAACAGACCTTTCTTAACGGTAGGTTCTATGGAGGCAGTTGTGTTTCTATCCCAGGAAGGATATGATGGAGTTGTTATGCAAATTCCGGAGGGGAACGAGAAGCTGACGAAGGTAATTATCTACAAATACCCTCAGGTTCTAGACCCCGAATTCATCCTCGACGACCAACGATTTGTGTGGGCCAAGCGTCACCTTATTAAAGGTGAAGCTAGGAATCAGGTGGTGGCTCTAGTGAGAGGTGAAGTTCCCGAGAGAGTGTTTATCACCGGGGCGGGCTACAGGCATGTAGCAAAGTATGTAGAAGAGCCCATAATATGCCTGAAATGCTGCAGATGGGGGCATAAATCCTGGAGCTGTCAACATGATCCACGATGTCATTTCTGCGGAAAGTCTCACCTCTCTAATGTGTGTAGAAACAGACTTAATCTGGGTGAGAAAATAGTTCCCAGATGCTGCAACTGTGGAGGTGTTCACAATGCCAGCTCGGCTGTGTGTAGCAAGAGGCCGAGTATGGATGTTCCCCGGCAGGTGAATGTTACAGAGCAAGCAAGAGCTTTTACCCAGACACCGGGAGCACAGCAAAACAGTCTGCCCCAAACAGCGCCAGTGAACCGGACGAATGCGTGGGTAAAGGAGTCACCTTTACTTCGTCAGGCTCAAGCAACAAGCAGCCACGCCAACATTCAGGACTCCGGCAGTGACAGTGTAAAGGTGAGTGAAGTGGTTACTGGGCTCAGAAAGAGGGCCATAATGATATGGTTAAGGAGGTGTGGGCTGAACTAAGAAAAGTTGGCGAGCTCCTCCGAAATCTTGGGCAGAGAATCGAATCCGTCGAGGCGAAATTAAACGTTCAGGTGAAGGTCAAGGAAAGTCACAAAACAGTGAAAGAAAGTCAGGATATAGTGGTTGAGGACAATAATGAAATATTGAGTGATGAAATGAAGGAAAGTGAAGTGTGTGTGAATGATGATAGTCGTAGTGAAAGGAAGAACCCTATAATTACACATGAAATGAAGGAATCATTTGGGCCAATAATGGACGTCACAGGACTGAAAAAAATCTCTTGAGAAATGCAATGTTGCTTTTACTGGTGAACTTGGGAGGAGCTGGGAGATCTTATACACGGTATGGATATCATTTAGTGAACTTATTGGGGATGACTTAGAAAGTGAATTGTTTAATAATGAATCACCCTAGACTGAAAGTGTTGTCATGGAATGTTAATGGTTTAAGAAACAGGGTTACAGATGTTCATTGTTATGTGATGGGAAATGATATTGATGTTGTAGCTCTCCAGGAGACAGGGGATAGGAATGAAGGCTTATTGAAATTAAATGGCTATAAAGGGTTTCACCTCTTCGCCGCAAATAACATCGGAGGGACGTCGATTTATGTCAAGAACTCCATACCAGCAGAGTTAGTAGAACCGCCGTCAAAAACGCAAGGTATAGAGAGTGTCTGTGTTAAATTATCATTAAGGGAAGGGGAATTTATTGTAGTTAATTTGTATGTATCCAGGAACTCCTTCGACCCTCACTATCTACCTGACTGCATTTATACTAATCCTTCACTGGTCATTGGGGACCTTAATGCTTGGCACACAAGCCTTGGGACAGTGGGTAGTATTAATGCTAATGGAGTCAAGTGGTTACAATTTCTACAAGATCATCCAGATACCTGTCTCTTGGGAAACAATGAACCAACTCACATCAGGGGAGGACGGCTTGACTATGCCTGCATTTTAAACTCTTGGGAATTAGAGGGGAGGCTCGGGTTGTTCGGGAATTACTTAGTGACCACTTTGCCTTGAACGTTGAATTACCACTGGGGAAAAAACAAGTCCACTTTCAAAGGAAAAGGCTAAATATTAATAATAAATATTAATAAAGATATGAAAAATTATTTTATTCAAAATATGGGAGATTGGTATCAACAATACACGCCGTTCTGCGTTGATAGTTTTTACGAGGACATGGTCGAGAACATAGAGAAATTAGTACAGAGGAAAAATAACGGGGGCAGAGAAAGCAAGACGCATGGACCTAAGAAATTTAAATATTCCAATGATCAGCAAGTTAAGGGGTGGGAGAGAATGCTACGGAGTGCACATAAAGAATGGTTAAAAAATGGAATGAGGGATGAAGAGAAAAATACAATGTTGGAAGTGGCTAGGGAATGCAGTCAGGTGAGGAAGGAGGCGCGGGACAGATACTGGCAAGACTTTGCTCAGTCCATTGGTAATACTAAAAACCTTAAAGACATATGGAGAGCAGTAAATAAAATCAGGGGTTGTAAGACCAAATTCATTGCTCACTCAGTTCCAGGGAAGGTTGCTAATGAGTTAGTAGATAAATGGGCTAGTGCTGCAGGTATGGAGTCCTTACCTGCAGACACGAGAGTCACCATTGAGTCATGGGAAAATATTAAAAATGGAGTAACTTCATGTGCCTTAAATACAAGATCTGTAACATGCACTGAGATAACTCACGATGAGCTACTGGATGCTATAAAAAGTGGCAGCTCTACTGCTCCGGGGAAAGATGGAGTAACATATGACATTCTTAATCATTTAGCCGGTATGAAACCTAGTCCCTTACTTGATTTGCTTAATATGAGTTATAGAGAGGGAAAGTTACCAAGAAAATGGAAAGAGGCTGTCATCATTCCTATCCCTAAGTCAAACGGAGGCTACAGACCTGTCTCCTTAATATCCTGCTTTTGTAAAATGATGGAAAGGATTTTGTTAAATAGGCTACTCTACCTTGTAGGTGATAACATGTCCAGTAATCTCTTTGGTTTTATCAAAGGCAAAAGTACTGCGGATTGTCTCTTAAAGTGTTTGTCTAATGTGGATGACAATTGTAGAGTTTTTGTTGATCTGCATGGAGCATTTGATAAAGCCAATGTGCTACATGGATACTTGGTCCTGAGTAGCTAAATCTGAAACAACAACAACAACAGCCATTTAGCCTCAGAATGCTACCATCCCTATCCCCAGTTTCCTGGAGTGCTACTGTGTCAATATCCTCTCTAAGAGTATAATAGTGTACATCCACCGCTCTAGTTTTTAATCCATTAACGTTCCAAGATAATATTCTCAATCTACTTTCATCCATGATTAATAATAAAACTACCTTTGCCCTGTCCGTCACATTCCATGAGATACGAGAGCACCTTAGAAACTTCCTTCCAACACCGTAACATTTTTTCTTTCTCCTCACTTGCACAACTACTACTAACATCGAAGGTAATATTATTCATATCTATTTTCTTTGTTATTTCTGTATACCATTTTACTTTAACCTTTCTTTCATCATTTGTCACAACAGGAGGTTGAACACCGCTAACACTACTAGAAAGTGTATTCTCCTGACTATCCTCTATCATCGTTACGTCATGCACATCATTACTTTCTTCACGCACGTTTCACTTTCTATTTCACGTCCTGTTTTACTTTCAGTTACACGTCCTGTTTCACCACCATCTTCACCCCGTCTACCCTCCATAGCCAATTTTTCCAATTTTCCTCAATCCTCTTATCTAGTTTTTTTTAGATACTCCAAAATTTGATTACCAACCTCAGAGGTGACCATGTTGTCCTGAATCTTGTCCTCACAAGGTGTCAGTTTTTCCACTGCATTACTTACTTTCCCTAGGCTCGCCTTTATTTTCTCCGTCCCTTTCTCCCATTCATTGATCATAGGGGATGTCGTTGGCTTCCACTGGGAGTATGGGTTCGAGTCACTTCTGGGGTGTGAGTTTTCATTCGTATATAGTCCTGGGGACCATTCTGGCTTGTTCGCATTTGTGTTCCTCACGTGTTGCCCAAAAAAAATGAGGTGATTTGATAAAATGCTATGCCCAAGATAACCATCCAAGTGCCGGCGGGGAAGTGGTTCATATAGCTCAGGCTATCACTTCCTTATGTCCGGTCGTGATGTCAAGCGGTTTAAGGCGTCCCTGTACATACCAGTTGCGTTGCTCCTGGGAGTATGGGTTCGAGTCACTTCTGGGGTGTGAGTTTTCATTCGCATATAGTCCTGGGGACCATTCAGGCTTGTTCGCATTTGTGTTCCTCACGTGTTGCCCCCAAAAATGAGGTGATTTGATAAAATGCTATGCCCAAGATAACCATCCAAGTGCCGGCGGGGAAGTGGTTCATATAGCTCAGGCTATCACTTCCTATGTCCGGTCGTGATGGTCAAGCGTTTTAAGGCGTCCCTGTACATACCAGTTGCGTTGCTCCTGGGAGTATGGGTTCGAGTCACTTCTGGGGTGTGAGTTTTCATTCGCATATAGTCCTGGGGACCATTCAGGCTTGTTCGCATTTGTGTTCCTCACGTGTTGCCCCAAAAAATGAGGTGATTTGATAAAATGCTATGCCCAAGATTACCATCCAAGTGCCGGCGGGGAAGTGGTTCATATAGCTCAGGCTATCACTTCCTTATGTCCGGTCGTGATGGTCAAGCGGTTTAAGGCGTCCCTGTACATACCAGTTGCGTTGCTCCTGGGAGTATGGGTTCGAGTCACTTCTGGGGTGTGAGTTTTTTCATTCGCATATAGTCCTGGGGACCATTCAGGCTTGTTCACATTTGTGTTCCTCACGTGTTGCCCCAAAAAATGAGGTGATTGATAAAATGCTATGCCCAAGATAACCATCCAAGTGCCGGCGGGGAAGTGGTTCATATAGCTCAGGCTATCACTTCCTTATGTCCGGTCGTGATGGTCAAGCGGTTTAAGGCGTCCCTGTACATACCAGTTGCGTTGCTCCTGGGAGTATGGGTTCGAGTCACTTCTGGGGTGTGAGTTTTCATTCGCATATAGTCCTGGGGACCATTCAGGCTTGTTCGCATTTGTGTTCCTCACGTGTTGCCCCAAAAAATGAGGTGATTTGATAAAATGCTATGCCCAAGATACCATCCAAGTGCCGGCGGGGAAGTGGTTCATATAGCTCAGGCTATCACTTCCTTATGTCCGGTCGTGATGGTCAAGCGGTTTAAGGCGTCCCTGTACATACCAGTTGCGTTGCTCCTGGGAGTATGGGTTCGAGTCACTTCTGGGGTGTGAGTTTTCATTTGCATATAGTCCTGGGGACCATTCAGGCTTGTTCGCATTTGTGTTCCTCACGTGTTGCCCCAAAAAATGAGGTGATTTGATAAAATGCTATGCCCAAGATAACCATCCAAGTGCCGGCGGGGAAGTGGTTCATATAGCTCAGGCTATCACTTCCTTATGTCCGGTCGTGATGGTCAAGCGGTTTAAGGCGTCCCTGTACATACCAGTTGCGTTGCTCCTGGGAGTATGGGTTCGAGTCACTTCTGGGGTGTGAGTTTTCATTCGCATATAGTCCTGGGGACCATTCAGGCTTGTTCGCATTTGTGTTCCTCACGTGTTGCCCCAAAAAATGAGGTGATTTGATAAAATGCTATGCCCAAGATAACCATCCAAGTGCCGGCGGGGAAGTGGTTCATATAGCTCAGGCTATCACTTCCTTATGTCCGGTCGTGATGGTCAAGCGGTTTAAGGCGTCCCTGTACATACCAGTTGCGTTGCTCCTGGGAGTATGGGTTCGAGTCACTTCTGGGGTGTGAGTTTTCATTCGCATATAGTCCTGGGACCATTCAGGCTTGTTCGCATTTGTGTTCCTCACGTGTTGCCCCAAAAAATGAGGTGATTTGATAAAATGCTATGCCCAAGATAACCATCCAAGTGCCGGCGGGGAAGTGGTTCATATAGCTCAGGCTATCACTTCCTTATGTCCGGTCGTGATGGTCAAGCGGTTTAAGGCGTCCCTGTACATACCAGTTGCGTTGCTCCTGGGAGTATGGGTTCGAGTCACTTCTGGGGTGTGAGTTTTCATTCGCATATAGTCCTGGGGACCATTCAGGCTTGTTCGCATTTGTGTTCCTCACGTGTTGCCCCAAAAATGAGGTGATTTGATAAAATGCTATGCCAAGATAACCATCCAAGTGCCGGCGGGGAAGTGGTTCATATAGCTCAGGCTATCACTTCCTTATGTCCGGTCGTGATGGTCAAGGTTTAAGGCGTCCCTGTACATACCAGTTGCGTTGCTCCTGGGAGTATGGGTTCGAGTCACTTCTGGGGTGTGAGTTTTCATTCGCATATAGTCCTGGGGACCATTCAGGCTTGTTCGCATTTGTGTTCCTCACGTGTTGCCCCAAAAAATGAGGTGATTTGATAAAATGCTATGCCCAAGATAACCATCCAAGTGCCGGCGGGGAAGTGGTTCATATAGCTCAGGCTATCACTTCCTTATGTCCGGTCGTGATGGTCAAGCGGTTTAAGGCGTCCCTGTACATACCAGTTGCGTTGCTCCTGGGAGTATGGGTTCGAGTCACTTCTGGGGTGTGAGTTTTCATTCGCATATAGTCCTGGGGACCATTCAGGCTTGTTCGCATTTGTGTTCCTCACGTGTTGCCCCAAAAAATGAGGTGATTTGATAAAATGCTATGCCCAAGATAACCATCCAAGTGCCGGCGGGGAAGTGGTTCATATAGCTCAGGCTATCACTTCCTTATGTCCGGTCGTGATGGTCAAGCGGTTTAAGGCGTCCCTGTACATACCAGTTGCGTTGCTCCTGGGAGTATGGGTTCGAGTCACTTCTGGGGTGTGAGTTTTCATTCGCATATAGTCCTGGGACCATTCAGGCTTGTTTCGCATTTGTGGTGTTG
>WNGS01061301.1:51731-103713 GCA_020271785.1 Procambarus virginalis
GCTCCTATTTATAGTTTTACTAATTGTTTAATTATATCCTCCCTGGTAACTGCTAACTAGTCAACCTGTCCTCATCCCCACCCACATAGACTTGCTCGGCTGAGGATATTGTTAAGTTCTTCTTTAGTTAAATACAGATATAAAATATTTATTAAAAACCTACGCTTCCATTTTCAATATCAGGACAATTAGAGCTCCAGCTACACACACCCTCTTACTGTGACTACCTGGGCCTGACTGCGTTGCATTACAAATTTGCTGCGTGTAATGATAGCAAATTTGTTAAACATGAACGGCCATTTGTAAAACCATGTCGTGAATCATTTATTAATTTATGTTTTTAAGATGAGGACGAATGGTATTTGCAGTTAGTTATCGATTCAAGTAACCTCCCACACCAGACGCCAGGCCAACACCTTGAAGCAAATGAATCCATCCCCCCTCCTAAACACTGGCACCACACTAGATGGGTGATGTAAAAAAGGATTTCGATGTGGATCTCAATTAACATATTTAAAAATATTCTAAGCACATGAATCTAAGCAAAGCACAGGGACGTAGTATTACCATATAAATGAATAGGTCGCATACCAATGACCCGAAATGATAAACAAATAAGCTGAAGAACCTTATAGGTAGAAAGAGAGCTTGGTACAAAAGGATAAAATGGAGAAGTTAGTTTAAATCAAGAATTCGTACAACTAGAAGAAATGTTAAAAAAGAGGTAAGGAGACAAAAAGAGACTATAGGGCATAGCAGGGCAAGCAAGGCAAATCCTAAAGTTTTTTCAGTTTATATCGAACAAAGTTTAGGGAAAGGATAGGCCCATTAAAATCTGAGGCAGGTCAGTTAACGGATACTGATGAAGAGATGAGAAGTATTTAATAAAGATTTTCTCTGTTGACAAGTTTAACAGTTACCAGAGAGCAGAATAACATCCTCCAGGGAGCAGATAAATCCTCCAGGGAGGATGTATTAAACAAATAGTGAAACTCAAACTAAACAAATCCCCAGGGCGGACGAAGTATTTACCAGGAAGTTTAAAGAATGCAAAGAGAAGCTTTGTGAGCCTTGTCTACCAAATTTAATTAATCATTAGAGTCAGGCAGAGTGCCAGAGTCGTGGAAGATTGCTAATTTGGTACCAATTTTTAAGAAGAGATAAATCACTTGCTTCAAACTATCGGCCAATTAGCATCACGTCTGTTGTGGGAAAGTTACTTGAATCGATAATTGCAAATACCATTCGTCTTCATCTTGAAAAAGATAAATTAATCAATGATTCACAACATGTGTTACAATGTACTTCAGCAGAATAATGTCACCCTAGCTAGTGTGTAACTCTGTACTCCTGCTCTGTACTTCAGCAGAGTACTGTCACTCTAGCTAGAGTGACAGTAAATATATTGCACTAGATGCTACATATTTATATTCCTTATGTTTTAACAAAATTTGTCTTAAGAAAGTAATACACACTTAAGATGTTTTTTTTATTTAACAAATACAAGAATTACAAACGTATAGAACAAATTCTTAGCTGAAAAATTGTTTAGAAATTTCCAGTGTTTTTCAATAACATGCTTGGAAAAAATGAACGGATCCATGTCACCACAAGTTTACACATCTATTGAAATAAACATTAAGTGTCAAGATGACATATCATTGGATATACAAACAGACACTCCACTAAGGGCACTACACTTACCAATACATATCTATAGGTTACATCACTCCGATGTTTTTAGGATCTAAGGCGAACATTCCTTACTTTGAACAATGCCTTTATAGATAATAATGCTATCTTCCCTTTAAGCTAAAATTACAGTACAGTACAGTAAGGGAATGCAGAGCATCCAATTCAATTTCCTAATTTGTGAGAAGTATGGTCTAATATTAGCTATTTATTTCTGGAGTCTAAAACTAGAAGACTGTGATGACCTCGACGGAAACATCCAGCAGTTCTCTATTGGTGCTTGACACTAAACAACTTATCTGAAAATTAAAACTAATATTAGTTGGAAGCACAGACATACACCAATGAAAAGCTGTTCTTACTTTAGTAATAATAGACTAGCTTGAAGTTGAACTGAGACAGGTCTGATAACTGATTTTGACAGATGAATAGCATTTTAAGTAAATATTTTGCTCATATTTTGTTAAATTCTTTGTAAATGCCAGGAAAGAATAGAAATTAAGTTCAGGTAAATAAAATGCAAGAATTAGCAAAAAACAAAGCCTAATGACTTACTTCCATATAGTGGGCGCGCATGACCAGCAGGAAGTAGGTTTCCAACAACGTCCACACACCAAACAAGATGGCGAAGACAATAACAGCAGGCCAAGCACCAACATATATCAACACTAAAATGCCCACTACAACAGTAGTTAAGATGACGAAGATGATAGCTACCAGCTTCAGTATCATGTGGGGAAGCATCAACCTTGGCATTTTCTGGAGGAAATAGATGAGTTAGATAAGTCAAGAGCATTATGACTGGGAACAGTTCAATAATCCTGTGATATAATAAAGTATATTTCACTATACAGTATATGACTTAAACTATGTTCATGAATACAAGAGAAATCACACGTGTTCATGAACTTAACATCGTGTTGGGAGAAAAGCAAAGGCAAGGTAGGAGGAGGGGAAGTGCATGTTATGTGCCACAAGACTTCTAGCATAAATGTAGGCAGGGTAGGAGGGAGGGGGGGGGGGCAAAATTGCTAAATTTCCCTCAGCTAATAATGTTGGCCTCTCAAACTTCTGGGTCGCCTCTTCTACTCTTAAAGAAATAATTTGAACCCCAAGTTAATTTATCTAAGTGTGTGTAGAGTTGCTAGTAAGACCGAATGACGTCTTACTACCTCAAAGTAAGATTGTAAAATGACGTTTTGGTTCTTAATGATAACTCCTAGAAAAAAGGCTTCAATTGATCTGCACAAATCACAAATACCAGCATACATTGTATAAAGCTCTTCTGACCAATTTCTGGTCAAAATAGCTATATTAGCTTAATTTCTAATTAAACGTTAAAAAATGTCATAATTACCATCCAGATGCCATGGAGCAGCATGCAGCTGAATATTCCCTGAATTGCAGTAAACGCCATATAAACTGATATCAACGATACCACTGTAAACATAAGGAATCGAAAACACGTTAGATATTATATTATAGCAATTTCTCATAAATATTTCATTGTAGGTTGAATATAATAAACTAAATCAAAGGTAATAATTTTACAACGTTGCAAACAACTTATAAAGAGTCATAAATATATAGTGCCAAATCTGAAGTTACTTTTAAATGTACGTCTATAAGGTTTAATTTTAAACAAAAAACAGGAATTTGCACATTTTCTTGTGTAGGAGTGAGACTGAATGCAAATAAACGCCACAAAAACCATTCAACAAAACTATGATAACATAAAGACATACCAACATTTCCGAGCACGTTCTCACATTCCTTCCACTTGGGACGATGTCTGCTGCACGCTCCTTGTATTTTCTCTTGAACTTCCACCGTCACCAGACAATAAGTAACCAGACCAATAACAATAAGAGACACAATCTGCAAAAATATAATTATTTGTTATAAGTAAATAAGAAATAAGCAGACGATATAAGTGACAAATATTAGAATGAGTTTACACGTCGGTTACTCAGACCTCCACACAATGTAAACCCAGTTATTGTAGCCTATTCTGTGAACAAAATATTCTTAACAAGAAAACTCCCAATGAACTTGCCTGACCTGAAACTTTGAATATCATTTATAAGGCAAAGCCTAGTTTGGATCTAATGTATTGGTACTTTATGAAAATTTGTTTCATTAATCAAACATTTCTAAAGCTAATTAACTTACAATAATCGATTTTAAATTTTATCTGGCACTCTTTTTGGCTAAGTAACCAAAAATCTCGCCAGGTACGGGCGAGACTAAAAGATTTTAACCAATCGTTTCATTAATCTGGCCTCCCAAATATATATAAAAATTGTAATAATCAATATAATACTCTGTGTCATTCTTTATACAAACAAAAAAGTCCAACAATCCCACATCAAACACTTGAAATTAGCCAGTTAGTTAGATTTTTTCAGACATTATTTTATTTTTAATGTATAATTAAACAATTTAACAAATCAACAACAAAGAGCAATATTTGAACTAGGAGAACATTTTTAGCATCACCTAGTTAGCTTTTTTTTTTTAGCTTTTAGGACACACTGTACTCCTCTTTATATAGTCTAGGGTAGCTGCACAAATGCACCTAATGTATTGACACTGTTGCAGTGAAACTGGCAACTGGGACTCAACAATAGAACAATGCAATATTAATCCAAGTCTCCAGTTCTTAATTTACCAATAAAGTTGTTGAACTGACTCCCAATTCCTCGGTGTCTATACACTTAACCTTTACTCTAATATATTTGCTCTTAAATATTTACTTCATATATTTACTCTAATATATTTACTCTGTATGTTTACTCTAATATATTTAATCCTGGAATATATTTGCTGGTGGGTCAGTCTGCCGTCGCTGTGGTCTTGACAACTCTGCAAACCAAAAGTCCCAAAAGCCTCATGGAACTTTTCTACACAATTGGAGGTGATTATGCAAGAGGCTGTTAATAATTTGGAATCACTTTTATCTAACTTTATGTATGTGGTTATCAGAGATCAAACAGATTAATTAAGACTTGAATCATACCATCATCACGGTGCCAAGGATGAGGCTTCCTGTCCTCCTAGAGAAGCACCAGCATCCTGTAGGTTCCCACAGCTTCAGCATCTTTAAGTCTATAAAGCAAACAATTATAAAATATAAAGCCATGGAAAAAGTTGTAATTTTGCAATTTAAAATTAAAAACATAAGAATTCAGTAGTACGTCTTAAGTATTACTTCACAAAACTATCCAATCTATTCTTCTTGCAACGTTGAAGTTATTGAGCTGAATTGGGGTTGAATTATTTATTGCTAACTCTTAGTATAAGTTTTGCTCAATGTTAAACCTCTTCCTAATATAACAATTTTAGCTTATAAGTATAATAAGTAAAACTAGTGTAAAACATTCCAGTACTAGTGAATTGTGCAGGGAGAGTGACTTTGCTCTGGCTCAAACTCAAAAGATCTGTGTGTGATCCTGAAGGTACATATTTGTACCTTCAGGATCGAACATTGGCTCTTGGATCCGATAAGTTACAAATAGAAGCTGCCTCGTATGGACCAATAGGCCTTCTGCAGCAAGGGTGTGCAGCAAGACTAGAACTGTCACTATAGACGTAAAGTGCCTTGTAGAGTGACTGTTGTGAGCTTCTTGTTGAATTACTTGTGATACATGACCTCTGATTGCATAAAAGCGAAGATTTTCTGAAAAGGGGGACAAAGAAACATTTGCGCAGCGCCTTCCGCGGCCTGCGCGGGAAGGTCTGGGAGCTTATAAATTGGGATGGAGCGCGAGGCTCTGCCTCACTCTCACCGACAACACAACAGTGCTCGAAACTCCTCCCCCTCACAACGTCGGACCACGCACGAGATGGACAACACGACGGCTACCCTGGTCCCAGACCTCTTTACTGGACGTTTTGGTACCCTCGACCTCGCAACTTGCTTCGGCAGGGGCCTCCTGCCCCACACTCCTATCGCCAAGGTAAAAGTGAAGTTTCTGTTTTAATCTAGTCAGGACCTCCTCAGTGCAGGCGTGTGAAAAGCGCCATCCCCTAGCGGACCGTGTGTACCGCCTTAGCTAGCTCCCTTGGCCTCCTGCTGCCCCTGGGGAAGCAGGAGCGCCCTTAGGGTCCGCGCCAGAATCCGCCGTGCGATGCTTTCTGGGTCGCTTTGCCCTTGGCGTTGATGCCACGTGGCCAGGCGGTGGCGGCCCTCCGCCCTTGGGCCCGGCCCTTAGGGCCCAAGCCAAGTCGGCGTCGACACGTGGTCAGGCTCCAGGCGGCCTGTCCCCGGGGCCTACGCCCTGGTCGTGACGCCCACGCGGCAAGGCGCTCCTTGGAGCGCACGCCCTGGGCCGTGTTCGCCACGTGGCCGCCCCCGCCCGGCCGCCCCCTTATCTTATATTAGGAAGAGGCGTGGGCCCCTAGGGCCCACGCCAAGTCGGCGTGGGCCACGTGTCGACGCCAAGTCGGCGTCGACACGTGGCCAGGCTCCAGGCCTATGCCCAGGCCTGGTCGTGACGCACACGAGGCAGACGCCCCTTGGAGGGCACGCCCTGGGTTCTGTTCAGCCATCCTGCCCCTCTGCACGGGCCAGCGTGTGCTGGGCCCCGTCCTTAGTGGACAGCATCCAGCATAGATTGTACGTGCGTGTGTGTGCACGTACGTACATGCGCACGTGGTTACTGTGCGTGCCCTGGGGGGCCTGCAGCGTCGCGGGCACGGGTGTCGCCCTGCCTGGGCCCTGGGTGCGGCCTGAGCACATGTCCCATGGGGACCAAGCCCCGGGCTTGGCTCAGCTGATGTCCTGGACGGTCTGGTGGTTGTGAGTCCCGCCGATGACCCATGACCTTAAATTCGATTCTTATCTTATTTTACTCGTTGTGGCCATTCAACAAATATTCATTCACGCTAATTTTACGTTATTTATGGTTACTACTCCCCATTACGGTATGCAGCCGATGCTCAGGACCTGCTGGCCTGGCTGGGGGTGTCCCGGCCGAGCGCGTCCCTTGGGGGCCAAGCCCAGCTACTGACGCTGGCTCAGCTGATGCCCCGGTCGGCCTGGTGGAGGTGTTTCACGCCGATGACTCATGGCCTTATGTTTATTTATTTAATTCGTTTGTACCTTAATTAATAGCTGCGGCTATTAAACACTTAAACGAATACACTATTTTAACCAGTTATTTGTGGTTACTGCTTACCTGTTACACTGGGCTGCCTTTGACCCAGCATATGTGATTCCTGATGATGACCCATGGCCTATAACTTCATTTATTTATTTGCTAGTTAATTTAACTATCTCTCTGTGGCTTTCAATCATCTATTCCACCTGCTATTTAACCAGTTATTTGTGGTTCCTGCTTACCCATTATGTCATGCTGCCATTGGCCCAGCGGATGCGATTCCTGCTGATGTCACTTGGCCTATAATTATTTCATCTATTATTTTTAGTAAATTTTTTATTCGTTCGTGGGTCTTACTCACCTATTCAAACCCGCTAATTTAACCAGTTGTTTATGGTTACTGATTACCCATTACGTTCTGCTGCCGTTGGCTCAGCGGATGTGTTCGCTGACGTTGACCCATGGCCTATAATTACTTCCTCTATCATTTGCTGATAATTCACTTCATTGTTTGTGGCTTTTGATCATTTTTCAAAACCCGCTATTTAGCCAGTAATTTATGGTTAATATTTACCCTTCATGTTATGCTGCCAATGACCCAGCAGCTGATGGGCCAGCTGGTGGTGTCCCAGCTGTGCGTGTCCCCACGGGGCCAGCCGCCCGCGACGTCCCAGCTGATGTGGCCCCGGATGACGACCCAGCAGCAGATGGCCCAGCGGCCATGGGGCACGATCCAGCGGTTTTAATTATTACTATTTATTTGGATATCCCTATTAATTAATAACTGTAGCCAATCTCCAAGTATTAAATCACGCTAATTTTCACCAGTTATTTATGATGCATAATTACCCATTATGTTCTGCTGACCATGACCCAGCAGCAGATGGCCCAGCTGGTGGTGCTCCAGTTGTGCGTGTCCCCTGGGGGCCGACCCCACCCGCTGATGTCGGCCCCATATGATGAACCTGCAGTTGCTGGCCCAGTTGCCATGGGGCACGGCCCAGTGGCCGCTGTACCGACTGATGTGCTCACAGGATGTATGTTCCAGACTTAAGTCTGGCCGATGTCGACGGCATTGTTGAGTTAGTTACAGGTTAATAATTAACATTATATTATGCTGCTGTTGCCCCAGCACCTGTTAGCACAGCCGATGGTGTTCCAGCTGAGTATGCACCCAGGGGCCCAACCCCACCCGCTGATGTGGCCCCAGCCGATGACCCACCAGGTGATGGCCCAGCTACCATGGGGTCCGGCCCAGCGGCCAGTGTCCCGACTGATGTTTGATGTCCCGACCGATGTTTGATGTCCCGGCCGATGTTTGATGTCCCGACTTATGTTTGATGCCCTGACTGATGTTTGATGTCCCGACTGATGTTTGATGTCCCGACTGATGTTTGATGTTCCGACTGATGTTTGATGTTCCGACTGATGCTCGAGGTTTTGACTGATGTTCCCAGGACGCTTGTTCCAGACTTAAGTCTGGCTGGTGTTGCCGGCATTATTTAGTTCTTTATGGTTACAATTAAACATTATGTTATGCTGCCGATGTCCCTGCACCAGCTGCCACAGCTGGTTGTGTTCCAGCTGAACATGTCTTCTTGGGGTCAAGCCAAGTTGATGAAATTGACTCACCATTGCTACAGCAGCTCCTGGCCTGTCCCGGCCGCTGTTGTCCTGGTGGATGTGGCCCCACTGACGATACAGCAGCTGAAGGCGCGGACGGCGCTGTTCCCGCCGCGCACGCCCAGCTAAGCACCGTCACGGGTACGGTAAGTATGCCTGTCGGTAGGCGCCACAGGTACAGGTTAGGTCGTCGACGCCCCTCAATAATCATTAATTTATTACAGTCTGTATGCCTGGACTTGGCTGCACAGTCATGTTGCTTACTTGGTTACATTTATGTGGTTATCAGTGCACGGGCTAAATGTTTACGTTTAGCCTAGCACGTTTTATTACTACATTTGATGCCTTGCCCATGTTGCATGTCCATGTTACTTCTGCTGTCTTTACAGTCAGGTTGTTTAAACTTTAGCTTTGCCTCTTATGTTATTAACTACTCATAAACTCCCTACGTTTGGTGCATTGCTCATGTTGCATGTCTAGGTTAATATTGCTGTCTTTGCAGACCGGTTGTTTAACTTTAGCTGCCTTTAAGTTATTAACTAGGGCGGCTTGGATGCGCTAGTTAAAGTACTACGGGCCCTCGCCTCTTGTGTAAAGTTATTAAGTAAAGTCAGCTGGGATGTGCTGTTGCAGTCTTCTTCTTACTTACTTGTTGTTTAATTATTTACAGGTAATAATTAACCATTATGTTATGCTGCCGATGTCCCAGCAGCCGCTGGCACAGCTGGTGGGGTTCCAGCTGAGTATGTCCCGTGGGGGGGCCACCCCCACCCGCTGATGTTCTGCCAGATGTGGTCCCAGACGACGATCCAGCAGCTGCCATGGGACACGACCCGCGGCTGATTCTGATGTTGCTGATGTGGTCCCTGCCGATGGCCTAGCGGCTGATGGGCCAGCTGATGGTGTTACAGCTGAACACGTCCCCTGGGAACCGAACCCGGCTGCTGATGTTGTCTCAGCCGATGCTACGGCAGGTGACGTCCTGGCGGATGTGTTCCCCGCCGATGATCAAGCGGCCGAAGGCTCAGCTGGCGGTGTTCCAGCTGAGCATGCCCTTATAATTATTCATCAGGGGTGCGGTAAGTTTCAGCTATTGGTAAGTGCCACAGGTTCAGGATCGTCGTCGCCATCCCTCAGAAATTTATTACCTTTACGCCTGGTATTTGCTGCACATTTATGTTGCTTACTACCGGTTACAGATAGGTACTTTAACATTTTGGGCTAAATGTTTACATTTAGCCTACCACAATTTCATACTACATTGGATGTATTGCTCATCTTGCATGTTTATGTTACTTTGCTGTGTTTACAATTTTGGTTTAACTTCAGCTTGGCCTTAAGTTAGTAACTAAGGTCAGCAAGGATCTGCTAGTAGCAGTGTTACGGGCCCTTGCCTCTTGTTCCAAGTTTTCCTGGCCCTGCATTTTGATTAGTTTTCCCGGAAATTTATATCAGTATTCTACGGTTAGCTCTGGCTATATATGTATGTGACTTACTACTAATTACATTTATGTTGTTAATTCAGCTCATTGCCTCGAAGCTACTACGTCAGGTCAGCCAGGATGTGCCAGTTGCTGTGTTACTGGGCTCACGCCTCTTGCTTCACGATTATCCAACCTACTGTTTTACTTTACAGATTTTACATTCACGGTTGTTAGCTTTCGCCTCTCGCCAGAAAAGTTATTAAGTAATGTCAGCCGGGATGTGCTAGTTGCAGTGGTGGTGGCGCTGACGTCCCAGTTCCATGGTCGATTCCCGGCAGCCGATGTCCCGGCCGGCGGCGCTGCTGTCCCAGCTGCTGATGACACGGCTCATGAAGCCCAGCTGCAGCGTTCCACCTGACGTTGTCCCTACCAATTTATCACTCTTTCCAGCCTTAGTGTAATTTATGGTATTCCCAGCTTCATGCCCAGTTCCCGTTATCCTCTACTGACAGTTATATTCCAGGCTTTTGCCTAAATTGTCTTGCAGCCGGACTCCTACTTACCACTGAAGTCTTCCCTAAGTGGCCAGTTGACGCTATTTCCTATCTCCATCAGATGTTGATGCCCAGCCGCTGATGTCCAGCTGCAGGTGTCCCAGCGGCGATGCTCCAGCCGCTGATGTTCTGGGGCACGATTTTGCAGTTCAACATTCGGCAACGGTCGTTAAGTTAATCCATTATTTGCACAATTCTGTATTGCTGCTTGCGTTATACACGCTAAGTTAATGAGGTTTAAGTTAAGGTCTACCATCGCTGCTTGCTTCTTTAACTTATAAAAATGGTTCTAAACATGCTGCACGTTTTATTCTAATTTTGCTGTATTTACAAGTGCGTTTGCTTAATTTTTGCTCTGCCATTAACGCTATTAAGCAAAGTTAGCTAGGATGCTCTAGTTGCAGTGTTGCGGGCCCCTGTCTCCTGCTTTAAGATTTCCTGGCCCTGCATGTATGTTTAGTTCCCTCTGAAATCTATTACTGTATATTCGTTAGCTCTTGCTTGTTTTGTTAATAACTACTGGTTACGTTATGTCGTTCATCATTTATGCCCTAAATGTTACATTTAGCCTACCACAGTTTAATTCTGTAATTGATGTATTGCCATGTTGCATGTCGTTTACTTTGCTGTGATTACAGTTGTCGTTTCACTTGCTTGCCTCTTAAGTTATTAAGTAAGTCAGCGAGGAGGCGCTAGTTGTGGTGTTATAGCCATTGCCTCTTGCATTTTTTTCTGGCTTTACAATTCTGTTCGTTTCCTCAGGAATTTATTACCGTGTTTTACGCTTGGTCTTGCTGCATAATTATGTTACTCACCACTGGTTACATTTACGTTGTTTACTCTGCTATTTGCCTCTATACTACTACGTAAAGTCAGCTAGGATGTACCGTTTGCGGAGTACGGGCCTCATGGTTCTTGCTTTACGCTCATTCACGCCTGTTCAATTTACTTTCTGGGTTTACATTTACGGTCGTTTAACTAATACTGGACGCTGTCTTTTCACTACTTCCCTTAGTTCCCGCTGTGGAGGTGTCAGTTTGTGCCAGGAGTTAGGGCTTTTGTATCTGGCAGTACCTTTGCCAGGCTTCTCAGTCCCCCCACTCAGTTATGCTTGGAACTTTATTCAAATCTAACATTCCTGCCTCTCGCAACAGGCGCAGCATCCAGTTAACCCCACTCTTGCAGCCTCGCTGATACCAGTACGCGTTTGGTGTGGCCCCCACAACCGTGCCGTTGTCTTACACGTTACCACTGCATGCCAGCTTCTGCCCCCCTCTTACTGCCTTAAATACTTCAGATCCACGGAACGTGCACGAGGAACAACATGAATGATCGAGGACCACGTGGTGGGGCCCGAAGGCGGACCACTGATCACGTGCCACCACGAGAGGTATCCTGGGTGGCGACCCACATGCCTCTAAGCTGCCTCCTCCCACCCACATCCGTGGGACTCGCACAGCGACAACGACCGACCCGGGGTCGACCCTGGGGCGTCGGCCTCTGTTTGGCGACGGCGTTCACTTCCCACACCCCGCCCTGGGGCCAGCCTTCCAGGACTGGTCCCTGTGAGGGCGGGCTCCAGCGACAAGATATACACTGGTATCGAACAGTCATTTGCCATGGTGGAAAGCCTCCCTACATGGGATCCAAACCCTGCAGTANTGCTATGTATTTGAACAATAATGCAATTTACCGAATCGCGGCGATTTCGATAACCATATTCACGCCTTATTACGAAACTTTGAAGACATTAGGCTTAGAGCGTGATTCATACTGCTCTATGACTCTTTTAATAAGGGAAGATCAATATTCGCCTTTGACTTAACCTCCATTCAAACGAAGGATTCCCCCTGTGGAGAAATCTGGCAAACTTGCGTATGGAGCTTGAATTTGGCGTGGTGGTGTTACATAACAGACTGGTTTTACTGTTTGGGGAAACGACAGGGTACTATCCATCGATGGGCAAAGAACTGTTCTATGCGACGTTCGAGCATAAAACAAAAACACAATGAATTGTTATGATAAATATTAATTTAAAAGATAATCTAGGGGAGCGCTACCTGGGCTGTTACAACGCTGAGGAGATAGAAACAGTTAAAATCTCCTCAGAAAACTATTGTTTTCATAACTAATATTTTACCAACACAGCAGAATCACTATGGGACATTGGGTAGGAATTTATGTTGATAAAGTTAAGCATCGGATGTTTTTTTTTGATAGTTATGCAATATCACCGGCTACTTACGGGCATCATTTTCAAGGATTTATTAAAACTAACAAATAAGAAAGGTGTTTGGAATGCGCCACAGACTCCAAAGTGATTTTACTCTTGCCTGCGGACTCTATTGCATCATATTTGTTCATAGAATAAGCCACCTGGGCTTGCCTTCAACAGTACATTACTTACATAACGTATTTTCCAGCGTTACTTTCAAATTAAACGATAAACGCGCCCTCTCTTATGCGAGACGATATTTTCCAATGAAACATCATTGTGTTAGGACATTTTGTAGAGGTATAGGAGTTGGTTCTTATAGGTGGTGTAGAGAATATTTTGTTAGCTAGGCAGCCTACCTAACAAGGAGTGTAGCCTCCTATAAAAAGCCCTCCCCCCCCAACCCCCAACCCCCTCAGAATACTGTCTTCCTCTTACGAAATGGAAGGTGTCTCTCAAAAAAAAACACCTGCTGGGAAAATTGAAGTCCTTGAAGGACCTGGTTAGTATTACCCTCACTTTCTGCTAATAGATTTATTTTATGTTTATTTCCCCTAATAAAAAAAATGTTTGTATATCCTCTATTTCACCTCTTATGTTTTCTTCAGTACAGTTCTTGGGACCCGTCCACTCTTGTAGAGTAGTAATTCTACGTGGAGGGTCTGCCCCAAACAAGATGCTGTTACGTAGTCTAATTGACGATGCCTGCTGAAGAGGACACAAGGCTACTCCTGCAGGGGGAGAGGTATGTACTAGTTGTTCTTAGAGAAAAAAATAGAATATTTTTATAATAAATATATAATCCTATAAAAAAACCTTTAATCACTATAAATTATTTCCCCATCTCTTTCCAGAACACTTCCGATGAGAGAGAGGAGGAAACTCAGCCAAAAGGTGTCCACCCAACTCCCCCCCACACCCCAAGAGGGGGGGGGGATGGGGGTCAAGACCTTCCCCCACTCATCACTGACGAAGAGACGTCAGAATTCTACTCAGATGAGGATGGGGAGGTGGAGGGGGCGAGGGATAAGGGGGGGGGGTAGAGCTGTAGTAAGTGAAATATGGCAGGAGCACACTGTAAACTACAATTATTAACTAACATAATTACTTATACAATTGTGTATTTTTACCTAATAAAGCATTTAATCAATTATTTAATGTTTTTTTTAACCCTGTGGGGAGGGAGATTTATAATTTAATACACCTTAAATACTCCTATATAAGGGGGCTATTCAGACTTGTTCGATTATATTTCCTTTAATTACCCCTAAACAATGACATGGTGTTTAAGGCGATATGCAGAGTAAGTGAAATATGGTGAGAGCTCATGGTAGACTAAATTTGAGGTGGGTGTATCTGGCACACCGCCTCTGATTCCATTGTATGATAAGTGGACCTATCTGGCTCCCCGCCTCTGAGTCCATTGTTTGATAAGTACCTCCCATTGTTTGTTAAGTGGGTCTATCTGGCACGAATCATACTACTCTCGTCCATGAATTCACAGTGTTTGATGAGACCTGCTTAGGCAGTGCGGAGTGAGACGTATTTATGTATGATTAATTATCGGTCCTGGTGACAGTTAATTAATTGCTCGGCGTTAATTAGGGTAAGTAACGCTCATTAAAGTAAAGTTTGACATAGACGGTTGAGAAGCTACCAAGGTAGTGGTAGGCTTAGTTAACATAACTCGATTGGGATTTAATTAGTGGTCCGTTTGACATTAATTAGGAATTACTCACTGAATACTTGAAGGAGTCAAGTGTGATTTAATTTAAGAGACTTTGAGTTATTGTTAACAAGTTGACTTGTGTTAAAAGAAACAAGTGTTTGTGATTAATGTAAAGTACTTTGTTGCTGACTGCTGTGGACAGTCAATTAACATAATTAATCACATAATTAATCTTGTAATTGATTAAGGCAATTTCTCTTGTTTATCGTCTGGAGACGAGTAAAGTAACTTAGGGATTACTGGAGAAGTGTCTCAGAATCCCACCTTGCCTGGCTTTGTTTACATTTGCACCTTCTTGCAAAGAGTTGCATAGAGTGTTCACATTAGGTTGTGATAGGGGGAGTCAATGTTGGACTACCCGCCTAGTTACGTGGGTATCTCGCCTGTAGGGTTGGAGGACCCGTAAGATTGTGATTATAGTATTTGTTCACCGTGAATCCGTGACAATATCTATTGCAAGCTTGTGTCATCAGTGGGCATCATTGTTCAGTTAGTTCATTTAGTCAGCCCGAAGTGTCAGCAAGATGGAGACTGCTGTTATTTCTTGAGGGGCTGTTGAATAGCTGTGTTGCAAGTGCTACTGGATGGACAGTAACGTAACGATTCACTCACTGTTGTGTAAATTTAGGTTTGTGAATTATTTGTTTGCAATATTGCGTCGTCAGTGGGCACACCTATGTTCAGGTTAGTTCAGTATGCAGCCGCACAACAATGGACCATAGTCGTTGCTATTTAGCTGTTGTTATAGTGCCACTTGATGGACATTAACGTAACGTAAACTCGATGTTGTAGTAGTTTAGTCTCTTGTTAATAAATTGTTATATTGTTATAGAAAACGGTCTTTGATGTCAACCCTTCAACCATTCTTTTCCACCCATATTCTGCTTTATATGATTGTCTGTAAATGTGATCTTTTTTTAATGACGACTGTTCTTGGGAAATTTGAATTCCAATTCATAGCACCACATCAAATACAAATATCTGATTGTGAGAACCCGTCGGTTACACTTTATTGGTTTTAACGTCCTTTTTAACTAGGAGGAACCAGCGGCCTAAGTGGTGTGACGGTGTCCATCCCTGTATTTCTTCCTTCCCAGCTTAGAAGAGTCTTATCTCCGTAGCCTAAGTATTCTCTAATGTTCAGGGAACATTTTCATGTGTGGGAAAGCGTGGAGCGTGATTAAGCTGGCTGTAAAGTGGCCAGCTAAGTTTGATAATGCAAGGGGATTATGCCTTTTGAAGCACAGGACGGTGACGAGCCATTCTGTTTCCCGCCAAGACGCCCTGACGCTTCCCGGCACATGATTGGCCAGGTGAGGTCACGTGCCGGAAGTGACCAATGACGAGAGCCCTCGGGCGGTGTGACGTCAAGGGGCGGCTGGCACCTGGGCGGGAAGACAGTACGTCACGAGCCGTCAGAGAGGGAAGACACGCTCGAGCGAGCTCTGGACCTAGAGAGCCCTTACCAGTAGATTTAAGCACCGCTTTGATTCTGCAGACAGTCTGAGGAGCCATCCAACTTCCGTGGAGTGCCCGGAGGCAAGGACGGACCGGATTGAAAAGCTAAGAGCCCTATCAAGAGTCTGCAGCAGAAGGAAGTTGGGCTGGTGACGTCTGAGACGCCTACTAGAGGACCTCGTCTTACACATCAAGCGAAAAGCTAGGGCCAGGGGCCCTCTACTGGTAGTTAAGACGAGGGGAAACTGTGCTGGACTGTAAAGAGTCGACAGTGCCAGTGAGTGTGGAGGACGACGACGGAGGCACCAGTACCCCAGAGAATAGGAGGAGGAAGGCAGTACCTGTTGGATGTGAGCACAGCGAGGACGCATTACCACGAAGGTGACGGAGGAACCTGTGTGTGTGGGAACTGTTCATCAGGGGACCAGAAGCCAGAACCAGGAACCTCAACATCCCTCAACAGAGGACGAGTCACCTTCGTGGTTGGAGTGAAATAAGGTAGATAATTGTCCCTCCCTTACCCCTTTTTGAGCTATGCAAGTTAGAGTATTTATATGTTGTGAATATTTCCACTCATCATTTTATTGTCTAAGTGACAGGCATTAGGCTAGGAGTCAAAAACTCATTTAGGAATGAGTTGGTGTGGGTGAGCATTAACGTGGTGATGTTAGTGATCCTGGAAGGGTAGTTGGTGTGTAAGGAGCCACCAACGTACTCTGAAACGTCCAGCTGATCGCCTTGCTAGAGGCGTGGGAAATCATGACTTCCGACAGCTAGACCCTTCAGCTGATCATGCTGCTAGAGGTGCCAGGTGTGTGCCCACGCTGGAGGAATGGATCCAGTCAGCTGACCGTGTTGCCAGAGACGTGTCATCGAGAAATGCTGCCGCCAGCGGATGATTCCAACATAGACATTTCTTTATGCCACATATAAATGTATATATGTTTTCTTCACTAAACTTTTAAATTAACTGAGGAGTTTAAGTGAACCTCCATTCTCTAGGGCTATATATATACATATATATGAGACCATTAGTGACACCTTGTACTGCACATGATATTGCATCCTTGATTAAGATAACCATTAAGACCACTGGCATGTTGCTGGGACACGAGCATAAACTCCCAGCTGGCGACCTGAGTAGACCAGATAAAGAAGAAGAAAGCGTTCCAGTGTCAGGACAGGCAGGTTTAAGCGAGTTATAAGAAGCTTGAACCTCCCCACTCGCTAGGGGTGTATAAGGCCAGCCCATAGTTGACTGGGGGAGCCCAAGGGCGAGCAGTGACGCCTGGTATCGAGGGGCTAAGACCTGTGGGACGACCCCAACCACAGGTTGGGAGTGGGGTGAACTCTGACATATGCCGCAGACGTAATTCTTTTTATGTGGGCTTCAGGAGACAGGTGTCGTGTGATATCAACCCCTAGATCTTTCTCTCTGTCCGTTTCATGAAATACTTCATCTCCCATTCTGTATCTTGTGTCTGGCCTACCTTGAGGTTATCTTGAGGTGTTTCCGGGGCTTAGTGTTCCCTCGGCCCAGTCGTCGACCAGGCCTCCTGGTTGCTGGACTAATCAACCAGGCTGTTGGACGCGGCTGCTCGCAGCCTGACGTATGAGTCACAGCCTGGTTGATCAGGTATCCTTTGGAGGTGCTTATCCAGTTCTCTCTTGAACACTATGAGGGGTCTGCCAGTTATGCCCCTTATGTGTAGTGGAAGCGTGTTGAACAGTCTCGGGCCTCTGATGTTGATAGAGTTCTCTCTCAGAGTACCTGTTGCACCTCTGCTTTTCAACGGGGGTATTCTGCACATCCTGCCATGTCTTCTGGTCTCATGTGATGTTATTTCTGTGTGCAAGTTTGGGACCAGCCCCTCAATTATTTTCCACGTATAGATTATTATGTATCTCTCCCGCCTGCACTCAAGGGAATACAGATTTAGGCTCTTTAGTCAGTCCCAGTAGTTTAGATGTTTTACTGAGTGAATTCTAGCAGTAAAGGATCTCTGCACGCTCTCCAGGTCAGCAATTTCTCCAGGGGCTGTCATTGTGCAGCAGTACTCCATTCTAGAGAGCACAAGCGCTTTGAAAAGTATCATCATCGGTACAGCATCTCTAGTGTGAAAAGTTCTTGTTATCCAACCTGTCATTTTTCTTGCAGTTGTGACGGCTACTGTATTGTGTTCTTTAAAGGTAAGGTCTTCCGACATGAGTACACCCAGATCCTTTACATTGCCTTTCGTTCTTTGTTATGATTTGCCTGAGTTTTGTACGTGGTTTCCGTTTTATATTTTTATTTTTTCCGTAGCGCATGAGCTGGAACTTATCTTCGTTAAACACCATATTATTTTCTGTAGCCCATAGAAAGACCTGATCTACATCTGATTGGAGGTTTGCTGTGTCCTCTATGTTGCCTACTCTCATGAAGATCCTAGTGTCATCTGCAAAGGATGATACAGTGCTATAGGTTGTGTTCTTGTCTATGTCCGATATGAGGATGAGAACAAGTACTGGAGCAAGCACAGTACCCTGGGGGACTGAGCTCTTCACGGTTGATGGGCTGGATTTTATTTTGTTGACTATTACACATTGGGTTCTGTTAGTCAGGAAATTGTAGATCCATCTGCCTATTTTTCCGGAATTCCTTTTGAACGCATTTTATGTGCAATAACACTATGGTCACATTTATCAAAAGCTTTTGCGAAATCTGTGTAAATTACATCAGCGTTTTTTTGTTTTCCCTAGCATCTAATGCCATATCATAGTGGTCCAGCAACTGCGACAGGCAAGAGCGCCCTGTTCTGAAACCATGTTGTCCGAGGTTATGGAGGTGCTGTGATTCCATGCATTTTGTGATCTTACTTCTTAGTTCTCTCTCAAAATTTTTTATGATGTGCGATGTTAGTGCTATCGGTCTGTAATTTTTTGCCTCTGCCTTATTTCCTCCTTTATGGAGTGGTGCTATCTCTGCTGTTTTTAGTATATCAGGAATAACGCCAGTATCTAGGCGTTATCTCCACAGAATGTGAAGGACCTGCGATAGTGCTTTTTTACAGTTCTTGATGAATATGGAGTTCCAAGGATCCGGGCCAGGTGCAGAGTGCATAGGCATACTGTTTATGGGTCCTTCAAAATCCAGTGGGGATAGGGTGACGTCTGATATATGATTTGATGTTGGTATCATATCCATGAAAAATTCATTTGGGTTATCAATCTTTAGTGCGTTTAGTGGCTCGCTGAAAGCAGAGTCATACTGCTTCCTCATAACTCGCTCATTTCTTTGTTGTCATCGGTGAAAGTTCCATCTCCCTTTCGCAGGGGCCCGATACTAGATGTGGTTTTTGGTCTTAATTTTGCATAGGAGGAAAAATATTTCGGATTTCTCTCTATTTCTTTGATGGCCTTTTGCTCTCTTTGCCTCTCCTGGGTTTTGTATGATTCTTGTAGCTTGAGTTCAATTGTTTCTATTTCTCTACCTAACCTTCGCCGTTCTTGAGATAGGGTGCGACTCTCAAGTTGTTCCGCGAATCGTTTTCTCGCCTATATAAGGAACGACGTTCTCGTTCCAATCTGCATCTCCTTCTCTTTTTTCTTAGGGGTATGCGGTTTGAACATATTTCTAGTGCTACTGGAGTAGCTTACTGGGCTTATTTTTTCCAGGCACTGTTTCAGGGTTGTATTTTCTAGCTGTTCTTCCCAGTTTATTTCTGTGAAGTCCTGGTTTATTTGCTCCCAGTTTATCTGTTTATTATTGAAGTTGAATTTGCTGAAATCCATCCACCGGGAATCTGGACTGGTTTTGAAGGTCTATTCCTCATGGTTGTCAGAACTTCAATTAAGTTGTGATCTGAGTAACAGGTATTTGTAATCATTATGTTCCTGATCAATTCATCATTATTTGTGAAAATGAGGTCCAGCGTGTTCTCCTTCCTAGTTGGTTCTACTATTTGCTGGTTTAAGGCAAACCAGTCGCACATCCGTAGCAGGTCATTTGCATGTGCCTGTTCATTTAGGCTACTTCCTGGTATTCTTTCTGATATTACTGTATTAGCCAGGTGCTTCCGTTTCAGGTGCCGTAGGTTGAAGTCCCCAAGCAGGATGATGTTCGGGGCTGGATTTGTGAGGTTTTCCAAGCAGTGTTCTATTTTCATTAGTTGGTCTTTAAACTGCTGAGGGTTTGCCACCAGTGACTTATATACAAGGACAATAACTACATTTAGGATATCTATTTTGATTATCAGGCCTTCTGTTTCCTCTGCCTTGTTTCATTACTTTGCATTTACTCGGGTTGAACTTTAGTAGCCATTTGTTGGACCATTCATTCAGTCTGTCTAGGTCATCTTGTAGCCTCCTACTATCCTCCTCTGTTTCAATCTTCCTCATAATTTTTGCATCATCAGCAAACATTGAGAGGTGAGTCTATACCATCTGGGAGATCATTTACATATATCAGAAACAGTATAGGTCCAAGAACTGACTCCTGCGGGACTCCACTTGTGACGTCTCGCCAATCTGAGACCTCACCCCTCACAGTGACTCATTGCCTTCTGTTGCTTAGGTACTCCCTCATCCAATGTAGTGCCTTCCCTTTTCACTCCAGCCTGCATCTCCTGCTTTTTTACTAGCCTCTTGTGTGGTACTGTATCAAAGGCGTTCTGTCAATTCAAAAATATGCAGTCTGCCCACCCCTCTCTTTCTTGCCTGATTTTTGTTGCCTGCTCGTAGAATTCAATTAACCCTGTGAGGCAGGACCTGCCATCCCTGAACCCATGTTGATGCTGTGTTACAAAGTTTCTTCGCTCCAGATGTTCCACTAGCTTTCTTCGCACAATCTTCTCCATCAGCTTGCATGGTATGCAGGTTTGGGACACTGGCCTGTAGTTCAGTGTCCTCCTGTTTATCCCTCTTCTTGTATATCAGGACTACATTAGCTGCTTTCCAAATTTCTGGCAGTTCCCCTGTTGGCAGTGATTTGTTATACACTATGGAGAGTGGCAAGCACAGCGCTTCTGCTCCTTCCTTTAGTATCCATAGTGATATTCCATCCGGGCCTATAGCCTTTGTCACATCCAACTCTAGCAAATGCTTCCTTACATCTCCACTGGTAATCTCAAAGTCCTCTGTTGGTGCCTGGTTAATTTTTACTTCTCCTAATCTCTGGAACTTCTCCTTGCTCTAATATGAAAACTTCCTGGAATTTCATAATGAGTTCCTCGCACACCTCTTTGTCGTTTGTAGTGAATCTGTCTGCCCCTATCCTCAGTTTCATTACCTGTTCACTCACTGTTGTTTTTCTCCTGATGTGGCTGTGCAGCAATTTGGGTTGGGTCTTAGCCTTGCTTGCTATGTCGTTTTCATATTGCCCCTCTGCCTCTCTTCTCACCCTGACGTATTCATTCCTGGCTCTCTGGTAACCTTCTCTGCTCTCAAGTGTCCTGTTATTTCTATAGTTTCTCCATGCTCTTTTACTTTGTTGCTTAGCTAGCTTACATCTCTGATTAAACCACAGGTTTCTCATCTGCATTTCATTTTTTACCTTTTGGGCCGGGATAAACTTTTCTGCTGCCTCCTCGCATTTCTGCGTGATGTATTCCATCATGTCTTGGGCCGTCTTTCCCCTTAGCTTTGATTCCCATGTTATATCCGTTAGGAATTTTCTTATCTCCTCATAATTTCCCTTACGGAATGCTAGCCTTTTGCTTTCAGTTCCCTTTCTCGAGTACTTTAGCCCTTCTTCGACCAGATACTCAAACGTCAGTACACTGTGATTGCTTATTCCTACTGGGGTCTCGAAGTCAATTTCCCTTATGTCGGAGTCATTCAGAGTGAAGACTAGGTCGAGTCTCGCTGGTTCATCGTTTCCCCCTCATCCTAGTGGGTTCCCTGACATGTTGGCTTAGAAAGTTTCGTGTCGCCATCTCCACTAGTTTGGCTCTCCATGTTTCCTCTCCTCCATGCGGTTCCTTGTTCTCCCAGTCTATCCTTCCATGATTGAAGTCCCTCATGATGAGCAGGTGGGATTGATTTCTACAGGCAGCAGAGGCTGCCCTCACAATTATGTTATTAATTGTCATGTTGTTTCTGTCATACTCTTACCTAGGTCTTTTGTAATTTGGTTGATGGTTATATATTACTGCTACTACTACTCTAGGTCTTCCCATCGTCATGGTGCCGGTTATGTAGTCTCTAAACCCTTCACAGCCTGGGATAACCATCTCCTTGAAACTCCATTCCTTTCTTATGAGTAGGGCCACTCTGCCTCCTCCCCTACCCTCCCTCTCTTTCCTTATTACAGTGTAATCCTGGGGGAACACCGCATTTGTTATGATTCTTGAGAGTTTTGTTTCTGTGATTTCAATTATATCTGGGCTTACTTTTTGTGCTCTTCCCTAAGTTCATTTGCCTGGCTTGTAATCCCATCTATGTTTGTGTACATCACCTTGAAGCTGACTCTTTTCTGTCCTTCCATAGTTTCTGTTGATTCCACTGGAGTAAGTAAACATGGAGGGTTTGGGATGGGGATGGGAGGGGAGGGCCCTGGGTTGTGAGGGGAAGGCTGAGGGTGTGGGGAACATGGGTTGTGGGGGGCTGGGAGGATTTGGTTTGGAGAGGGTAGGGGCAAAGTGAGGGCTTGGAGGGGTGGGGGAGAAGGGAGGACTTGGGGGGGGGGGAGAAAGGAGGGCCTGTGGGGGGGGGGGAAGAAAGGAAGACTTGGAGGGAGAAGGGAGGGCTTAGGGTGGTGGAGTGGAGTGTGTGTACTCACCTAATTGTGCTAGCGGGGTTAAGCTTTGGCTCTTTGGTCCCGCCTCTCAACTGTCAATCAACTAGTGTACAGATTTCTGAGCCTACTGAGCTCTATCATATCTAAATTTGAAACTGTGTATGGAGTCAGCCTCCACCACATCACGTCCTAGTGCATTCCATTTATTAACTACTCTGACACTGAAAAAATTCTTTCTAACGCCTCTGTGGCTCATCAGTAGTGGAAAGTATGCCAACTCGCTGCAATTTAGTTTTTTCGCCTGCAGCGAGTTGGCGTAGGGGGGGGGGGGTAGCCATTTTCCCCCGCCTGCAGTGAGTTGGCATAGGGGTATTTTCGATTGCTTTTTTGCCTGCAGTGAGTTTGCATAGGGGGGGGGGGTAGCCATTTTCCCCCGCCTGCAGCGAGTTGGCACAGGGGTATTTTCCGATTTTTGTCCCAACTGCCTGGCACTGACATAGTGGGTATTTTCATACTTTCATATCATTTATCAATCTCTCCCTTGTATCATATATTATTTTCCAAAAATTTGAATTAAAAGGTGGTCACCTAGTCCCTGCCATTTCGCTCAAGGGGGATTAAAAGGCCGGATCCTGGCGTACCCAAATTCTGTTACCCCAGTGACCCTTGCACTAAAGTTTAACTCAGGAAAGTGTAAAGTAATGAAATTAGGTGAAGGGGAAGGGAAGGGTGAACACAAGGTACCATCTGGGAGGCGAAATCCTTCAAAAGTCAAATGGAGAGAAAGATCTGTGGGATGTTATCACATTGGTTGATAACCGGTCACCAGAAGCCCACGTCCAAAGGATATCAAATGCTAACGACTGACGGATTTAAGAATATTGTTTGGTAGGAATAGTAGGAAGTTCCTGAAGTAGGAATGATTTACACAAAAGTTGAAGTTGTTAAGTATCCGACATACTTGTATCCCGAATTTCATCTCATCAATGAAAGTGTTTTTGAAAGAATGAATGAATGAAAGTACAATTCTTTTAACCATGTCGTGGCACAGTCGATTAAGGCGCGTCTGGAATCCTCTCGGACGTAGGTTTGAACCCTCATCACGGCCCCTGTGGATTTGTTCATATGATGCATCACGCTATTGTGATTTCTGTGTGTAATGAAAGTGTTGTGTGACTGAAGAGGAACATTGTACGTGGTGAAAAACAAAGCCATATTACTGCCTTGTTAAAGAGTTCAGAAAAATATTTTTCTGAACCACATTAACAACCTTCCATGAGTCTGGCACTTGGCAGACTCTAATGATTTACTAAATATTGTAGACAATGACTCGCAAAGCTCCTCTTTGCATTCTTTAGGCACCCTGGTAAACACTTCGTCCGGTCCCACGGATTTGATCGGTTTGAATTTTACTATTTGTTTAAGAACATCCTCCCTGGTAACTGATAAACTAGTCAAACTGTCCTCGTCCCCACCCACATAGACTTGTTCGGCTAAAGACATAGTGTTAAGTTCCTCTTTAGTATATACAGATATAAAATATTTATTAAAAATACAGCTCATCTCTTCGTCATTATCCGTTATCTGACCTGTCTCGGATTTTAATGGCCCAATCCTCTTCCTAATCTTTGTTTGATATAACTGTAAAACCCTCTTGGATTTGTCTTTCCTTTATCTGCTATGCGAACTTCATAGTTTAGTTTGCACCCTCCTTATCTCTTTTTTAACATTTCTAACCAGTTGTACGAATTCTTGTTCTATACTGACTTTCCCCATTCATAATCCTTTTATACCACGCTCTCTTTCTCTCTATAAGGTTCTTCAGATCCTTTGGGATCCATTTTGGGTCAATGGTATTCGATCTATTCAATTTGTATGGTAAGCTATGTTCTTGTGTTTTGCTTAGAATATTTTTAAATAAGTTATATTTTCAATCCACATCGAAATCCCTTTTTACATCACCCATCGCTGGGTTCACATCTCGGTCCAAGACCGGCCCACACCCCATGCTCAAGACCTTCCAATCTATTTCACGCAATTTTTTTAGGCTATTAAAATCTGCTTTTCGAAAATCTGGCACTTTAACAGAATTTTCTCCTTCAGATCTATTCCATTCTGATTTCTTTGTGATCACTGTTCCCTAGCTCACTCCCCATTTCGATGTTGAGTTTCCCTGTTAGTTAACACTAAATCTAAAATATTATATTCCCGCGTTGGTTCCTTAATGTGTTGTATAAGAAAGCAGTCATCAATTAATTTTAGAAAATCTTCTTCATTATTCCCTGTTCTGTTAAACCAGTTTATTCCACTAAAAGTAAAGTATTCCATGACACAAATACTGTTAGACCTAGATGCTTTCCTAGACCTAGTTAGACCTAGTTAGACCTCCAGATATTTCATACCATAGATGCATTGCTTCCATTCTGTCTAAATTTGCTGGCCTGTATGTAACTCCTATTATAAGATTATGTGATTTTTCGTTTAATTCTAGCCAAATGGTTTCTGTGTGCGGCTTAGTTTTGATTCCCTCTTTGAGACTACATTTCAAAATTTTCCATAGCATATATGGCTACTCCCCCTCCTCGTCTAATATATCTGATTGTGTGAAATAGTTTAAATCCATTTATTTGATATTCAGCTAATAGTTGTCTATTTTCTACATTCATCCACGCTTTGGTAAGAGCAATAATATCTATTTTTGCAATAAAAGGGCATTTAAATCGTTTATTTTGTTTCTTAGATTCCTACTGTTCATGTAATATACTCTAAGTGTATTGTTATTTTGAGGCCCCCACTCCTTCCCTGATCATTTTGTCAAGTTTTTTCTCCCGCAAACACGTAACTTTATTAACTCTTTTCTCCATACCAATTCCCATACCACTATTAACTAACAGTATAAACCCAAACAATCTCCTCCAGCCACAGGGTCCAACGAGTTGACAACAGAAGCAATCCCAGCCCTGGATAGATGCACCCCATCCCGAGCATATGTTATTTCTTCCATGGAAGTATTCCCAGTTATCTATAAATGATATTGCATTTGATTTGCAATATTTGTTCAGTCGGCAACTGACACCAAGTGCCCTCGACAACCAATCATTTCCTACTTCCTTTCCTTGAAGAATGCCACATATGATCGGATTTCCTCCCTTGCTCCTATCTAATTCTTTGGCTGCCTTAAACCTCTGTATCAGTTCCTCACTCTTAACTCATCCAACATCATTCCCACCTGCACTGATAAGGATTTGTTCCCATTTCCAGCCATAATAATATTGTCCATGTCGTTACAAATATTACCAATTCCTGCTCCCAGATAACAAACCATTAACCTGTTCCCCCTTTCTCTGGCACAAAAAGTTCTATCCAGATACCTCACCTGTGAATTTCCAACAACCAAAGTTTGCTTAGGTACTTCCTTTACTCTGTGAGCATCTTGAGGGACCTTGAGCTCTCCTTCCGTTGTCTTGACTTTCGAGGGAACTACCGTCTCCACAAAGCATTCGTCCTCCAGCACGGCGAATGGGTTGGAAGTCATTATGATATCTGTAGGTGGCCTTTTCAAATTCTTCTTAAGACCCCTGTCGTTTACAACATATTAGATAGACGACTTTCTACTGCTGCGTTCCTCATTCGCATCTTCTTGACGATGCTTCGTCTGTCTTAGCTCCTTTATCTGTCGTAGCTGCTCCCGTAGAGAATCCACCTCTGCCCTCAGAGTTCCAAATATCATAAGAACATAAGAACAAAGGCAACTGCAGAAGGCCTATTGGCCCACACGAGGCAGCTCCTATTTATAACCACCCAATCCCACTCATATACATGTCCAACCCTCGCTTGAAATAATCGAGGGATCCCACCTCCATCACGTTACGCGGTAATTGGTTCCACAAATCAACAACCCTGTTACCAAACCAGTATTTACCCTAGTCTTTCCTAAATCTAAACTTATCCAATGTATACCCATTGTTTCGTGTTCTGTCTTGTGTTGATACTTATAATACCCTATTAATATCCCCTTTGTTATGTCCATTCATCCACTTGTTAAGTATATTTGTATTTGAGGTAATATTTGGTGTTTCCACCATAATTCGAGGTCTCCTTTGTTATTTGTTATTAGCAGTTAGTTTCGTTGCGTTGTCATTTGCTGTAGGAACTAAGGTAACTGCAGAAGGCTTATTGGCCCATACGAGGCAAGGCCGGAAATCCTGCCTTGCTTCTCAATTTCAATTGGTATAACAATAAAGCCATCTACTGTAGATAGAGCATAGTATTACTCAATAGATTCAAGTGCTATCTGGGGAAACGAAGAAATTGGAGGGGGTAATCCCTTCGTTGGTTGGGTCGTCATTACTAGGGTGGGTTTCGTTGTGTTGTCATTTGCTGTAGGAACTAAGGCAACTGCAGAAGGCCTATTGGCCCACACGAGGCAAGGCCGGAAATCCTGCCTCGCTTCTCAATTTCAATTGGTATGACAATAAAGCCAGCTACTGTAGATAGAGCATAATATTACTCAATAGATCCAAGTGCTATCTGGGGAAACGAAGTAATTGGAGGGGGTGATCCCTTCGTTGGTTGGGTCGTCATTACTAGGGTGGGTTAGATTACATCGCTTGTACTTTTAGGCCCCGCCTAACCACTCTGCATACTCCGCTTCCACGCAGGTCGCACTCCAAGCCTGTGTCAGGTTAGGTTAGGGTCTGTAAGTTTCATTTCTTTTGAACTGTAACCTAGACCTGGTCCTCTCCCCCCAGTTCGGTTGAGATGATCTACCTGCACCGCTGCTCTAACAACGTGGTCCTTTATAGACTTACCTCGCTTCAAGGCGATCATGGGAGGGTTTTGTGGGAATTTTACCCAGGATGGATGTTCGCTGTACGTTTCCCTCATCCATGTCCATACTTCCTGGAGTTTTCTCTTAAGCTGTGCTGCAAGGCCGGGGAAGAAAAGGGTTGGAAGAATCCATCTCTTGTCTTCCACTTCTTGTGTTCTAGGTCTGAGTAGCTCTGCCCTTGTTTTTTCTCTGAGTTTCTCCTGGGCTGCATGTATTATTGTCTCTGGGTAGTCTCTGTTCCTGAACATATCCCATAGGTCATTAAGCTGGGGATATAGCGTCTCCCTCACGAGCATTAGTTCACTCACTACTGCTTCCATTTTCAATATCAGGACAATTAGAGCTCCAGCTACACACACCCTCTTACTGTGACTACCTGGGCCTGACTGCGTATTGCATGTAATGATAGCAAATTTGTTAAACATGAACGGCCATTTGTAAAACCATGTTGTGAATCATTTATTAATTTATGTTTTTTAAGATGAGGACGAATGGTATTTGCAGTTATCGATTCAAGTAACCTCCCCACAACAGACGCCAGGCCAACAACTTGAAGCAAATGAACCATCCCCCTCCTAAAAACTGGCACCACACTAGATGGGTGATGTAAAAAAGGATTTCGATGTTGATTTCAAATATAACATATTTAAAAATATTCTAAGCACATGGATCTAAGCAAAGGACAGGGACGTAGTATACCATATAAATTGAATAGGTCGCATACAAATGACCCGAAATGGATAACAAATAAGCTGAAGAACCTTATAGGTAGAAAGAGAGCTTGGTACAAAAGGATAAAGAATGGGGAAGTTAGTTTATATCAAGAATTCGTACAACTAGACAGAAATGTTAAAAAAGAGGTAAGGAGGACAAAAAGAGACTATAGGCATAGCAGGGCATGCAAAGACAAATCCTAAAGTTTTTTCAGTTATATCGAACAAAGTATAGGGAAAGGATAGGCCCATTAAAATCTGAGGCAGGTCAGTTAACGGATACTGATGAAGAGATGAGAAGTATTTTAATAAAGATTTTATCTCTGTTGACAAGTTTAACAGTTACCAGGGAGGATGTTATTAAACAAATAGTGAAACTCAAACCAAACAAATCCCCAGGGCCGGACGAAGTGTTTACCAGAAAGTTTAAAGAATGCAAAGAGGAGCTTTGCGAGCCATTGTCTACCAAATTTAATTAATCATTAGAGTCAGGCAGAGTGCCAGGGTCGCAGAAGATTGCTAATATGGTACCAATTTTTAAGAAGAGATAAAACACTTGCTTCAAACTATCGGCCAATTAGCATCACGTCTGTTGTGGGAAAGTTACTTGAATCGATAATTGCAAATACCATTCGTCTTCATCTTGAAAAACATAAATTAATCAATGATTCACAACATGTGTTACAATGTGCTTCAGCAGAGTAATGTCACTCTAGCTAGTGTGTAACACTGTACTCCTGTACTTCAGCAGAGTACTGTCACCCTAGGTAGTGTGTAACACTGTACTCCTGTACTTCAGCAGAGTACTGTCACCCTAGCTAGTGTGTAACACTGTACTCCTGTACTTCAGCAGAGTAATGTCATCCTAGCTAGTGTGTAACACTGTACTCCTGCTCCTGTACTTCAGCAGAGTACTGTCACTCTAGCTAGAGTGACAGTAAATATATTGCACTAGATGCTATATATTTACATTCCTTATGTTTTAACAAAATTTGTCTTAAGAAAGTAATACACACTTAAGATTTTTTTATTTAACAAATACAAGAAATTACAAGCGTATAGAACAAATTCTTAGCTGAAAAATTGTATAGGAATCTCCAGTGTTTTTCAATAACATGTTTGGAAAAAATGAACGGATCCATGTCACCACAAGTTTACACATCTATTGAAATAAACATAAAGTGTCAAGATGACATATCATTGGATTATACAAGCAGACACTCTACTAAGGGCACTACACTTTACCAATACATATCTATAGGTTACATCACACCAATGTTTTTTGGGTCTAAGGCGAACATTCCTTACTTTGAACAATGCCTTTATAGATAATAATGCCATCTTCCCTTTAAGCTAAATATTACAGTACAGTACAGTAAGGGAAACGCAGAGCATCCAATTCAATTTCCTAATTTGTGAGAAGTATGGTCTAATATTAGCTATTTATTTCTGGAGTCTAAAACTAGAAGACTGTGATGACCTCGACGGAAACATCCAGCAGTTCTCTATTGGTGCTTGACACTAAACAACTTATCTGAAAATTAAAACTAATATTAGTTAGAAGCACAGTACATACACCAATGAAAAGCTGTTCTTACTTTAGTAATAATAGACTAGCTTGAAGTTGAACTGAGACAGGTCTGATAACTGATTTTGACAGATGAATAGTATTTTAAGTAAATATTTTGCTCATATTTTGTTAAATTCTTTGTAAATGCCGGAAAAGAATAGAAATTAAGTTCAGGTAAATAAAATGCAAGAATTAGCAATTAAAACCAGGCCTAATGACTTACGTCAATATAGTGGGCGCGCATGACCAGCAGGAAGTAGGTTTCCAACAACGTCCACACACCAAACAAGATGGCGAAGACAATAACAGCAGGCCAAGCACCAACATATATCAACACTAAAATGCCCACTACAACAGTAGTTAAGATGACGAAGATGATAGCTACCAACTTCAGTATCATGTGGGNAGAAGAGAGAAAGAAAAGGAAAGAGAAAGAAAGAAAATAGAAGGGGTAGGCTTATGTTAGGCCACGTTTGTTAGAAAGATTAGAGCATTTGAGTATATACTGTGAAAGGTAAGAGTCCACAGCAACAAAGCCAGGACTCAAGTTCATGTTGGGTACATTGTGTATTAGAGCCGATTCCACAAGACGGCGTCTGTGTAGAGTAGAGGCAGGAAAGATTATTTTGGAGGAAGACAAATCAATGGGATGATTAGAATCTCTTACATGGCAGAAGAGAGCATTGTTAGAGTCTGCAGACTTAACACTTCTCTTGTGTTCTTTAAGTCTGTCATTCAGTGTACGGCCAGTTTCGCCAAAGTATTGGAGAGGACAAGACGAACAGGAAATAGAGTAGACACCAGCAGCATTAGAAGCAGGAGGAGCAGTGTGAACTTCTAGTGTGTGGTCTGGTCAACAAAAAGACACCTTGAGTTGGAGGCTCAGTTACGGCTAGCAGAGCAGCAGACTAAACAATTAGAAATTCAGCAGTTTATGGCTGAAAATAATAAACGGTTAGAACAGCAGAGGATTGCGGCAGGTTTGGGTAACACTAGTAATAATCCAGAGAGTACAAATAGTTCTTCTAAGTACAGTAAACATGTAGATTTGCCTAAGTTTAATGAAGAAGATCCAGAAATATTTTTCTTGCATTTTAAGAAACTAGCAGTCAGCATGAACTGGCCTGTAGATCAATGGGTTAGCATTTTACAAGGACAATTTAAGGGTAAAGCTCAAGAGGTATTTGCATCTTTGCCTGCTGAGAACTCTTTCGATTTTAAATTTGTTCAGCAAAGTATTTTAAATGCTTACCAGCAGATCCCAGAAGCACATAGAATAAAATTCAGAAGTTCAAAAAAGAGCACATGACCAGACTATTTCTGATTTTGTAAGAGTAAAATTAAATCACTTTAACAGATGGATTAAAGCACTTAATATTACAGAGTTTGAGACTTTGAGAGACCTCATAGTAACTGAGGAAGTAATGGGATGTCTACCAGAGAAATTAGCTTTGTTTATGGCTGAAAATAAACAAACCACTGATCTTATAAATTAGCCAAGCTAGCTGATGAGCATGAACTACTTACTAAAGTGCCTTTTAGAGCACCCATTAATCATTTCAATGCGAAAACTAATCATTATGCTCATAAAAACATGTTTTCCAGACTCGACCAGCTACTTCACCTTCTCCCCTTAACCCTTCTCCTGTAAAGCCTAAATCTGAGACACAACAGACAGGGTTGTCAACCTCAATTAATGTAGTGAATAAGCCTGCAGTGGTTCGGCTGTTCCGACCACTAGCAGGTATTGCACGCATTGCAGGAGAAGAGGTCATGTGGTAAATTCCTGTTATATTGCACCCAGAGTTAAGACCAACTGGTCTCATTTATTGTAGAGGTGTGCAAAATAAATTTACTAATAAACATGTAACTGTAAACCCCAATTGGGTGAACCAGTATTCTCCATATATGTCTTCAGGTGAAGTTTTGTGTGTTAAGGAAAGTGGAAGCCGGTGGTTATTCTTCGTGATACAGGTGCTTCCCAAACCTTAATTTCTGCTAGTATACTTTCTAATGTTGAAAAGAGAGATACTGGAAAGTTTGTTGTTCTTCAAGTGTTGCAGGATGTCAAACTGTACCTCTGATAGATGTTACTTTAAGATCCACCATTGCTTCAAATTTATGCACTGTGGGTGTTTGTTCACAGTTGCCCATCCCAGGTGTGGATGTTATATTGGGTAATGATGTGGCCATAAATCATATTGTGGGAGAGATTGATCCCAGTTTGTGTAAACAGCCAGTTGCAGATCATGTTGTTTATTCTGCCTGTGCTGAAGTTAGTTCTATGAATGAACAATCTATTGTAGTAGATGGTTTTGTCCAATCTACCTGTGCTGATGTCAGTACTATTATTAATCCAGTTGTCAGTACTGATGCTACTCAAGTATTTGTTCCAGAAACCAGTACCCCTTCAGTGGAGAAGTGGGATGTGGTTGTTCCAGATTCATTTGTGGCCAATCTAGTTGTTGAGAGTAAGCCTAGTACTATGACTCCGATTTATTCCAATCCAGTAGATGATTTGGGAAAGGATGTCCATGTACCATTGTCTTGCCCGCTCACTACGAAAGTTGTGTCAGGAGTTGAGAGAAACTTAAAAGCCACGACTCTATTGTATTCTAGCCAAGTGAATGGTTTAGGACAAGATGTCGGGTTGGCAGAAGTATTCCCGCTCACTCCAAGTTTAGAATCAGTTGACCAAGTAGGATCAGTTGTCGAGAGTAAGTCTGTTGTAGAGGCCCCGCCTCACCCTAGTCAAGGTGATAGTATAGGGGAGGAGGTCAAACTACCTGTTACTTGCCCGCTCGCTTCAGATTCCTTTAATTTATGTGAATTGAGTAGAACTGACCCCAAGATTTCAGAGAGAAGCAAGGAGACAGTCTGTATTGTAGATCCAAGTCTGGAGAGTGTGGGAAATCAGCCAGAGGATCAGCTTCTGTCGAGTAGATGGAGACCTATTGAGCCTCCCTCTTCAGTTGTCTGTAAGGTTGTGACCCAGCTTGGTAGGGTTATTGATTGTGAGCAGACAGTACTCCAAGCAGCTCCAGATGTCATGGGAGGAAATTTTGGTAAATCATGTATAATAAAGGGTGGTAAAGTTTCATTTGGATCTAAGTTGCAGAGTTTTGTGGGTTGTGATTCTTATTCCATGTGGAGTAATTATTTATCATTGTGTAAAATGAGTCAGAGTGTGTGTAGGATGTTGTTGAAATCTACTTTTATTCTGCAGGAGCCATTCTCTTGTGAAGTAATGGACTGTGGGACATCTTTGTCCAGCCTTGTGGTTGAGCAGAGAGAGTTTACTCAAGTAGGTTGTGCATCCAGTTGTTCTGAGGAAGTGGTAAGTCATACTAGAGCAGTGTGTCGAATTTCAGATCCAAATTATTTTGATGTACGAGTAGTGAACAACATGTATGTTCCACTCAAGTGTGGTGTTGACTTTCAGAGTCATATTGGTGGTGAAGGATTTAATCATACTTGGGAGCAGATGTTTGAAGCTCCAGGTGTGTGTTTCAAGTTGGGGAATAAGGTTATCATACCTAGTTGTAATAATTGTGAAGGGTTACAGATTGTACTCGGGTGGTTCCCAGGTAATCTGCTGTGCATCTTCAAGATGATGAAACCCTTAAACCTCTTGTTTGATTGTTTGTCACCAGAAGGAAATCACTTGGGAAGTGAAATCCATGGTGAGGGCTGTGAAGGTTTCAGCATATTTGTGTTAGTTTTTTTGGAAGACTAGAAGGTTTATGAAAGTGTGTGTTGTGTTCAAGTCCACTATCAGAGGGTGTGAACTTGTTTTTGGAGTTGTGATTGAGATATGGTGCCTAGGCATAAGCTTGTGTTATTTCGCTAATCGTCATGACCGAGTTATGAGGAAATTGACTTACGTGTTGCTTAAGGATCAATTGAGTCAGTTCGATCAGGTAGTCTTTGCACTTATCTTGGGTTGTGTTTATTGGTTTGGAGGTCCAAGGTTTGTTAAGTCGTTGTGTTGTGTTCCTGAAGGTTCTGTGGGTGAAGAAGTTTTATATGCAATTGTGAGGTTTAACACCAATTTCTCTAATTTTAGTATCCATTGGGCGAGAGTATGTGTTCCACAGAGGATCAAGTGTGATGGGAAGCAGATGTATTTGTCAAGGCATACCCAGGAGAAGCCCAAAATCTACTTTACATCCAGTCAGCTTCAATTAAGCAGTTCAGATCCAGAAAAAAGGAGTCATGGAAAATGGAGTCTGTCTTGGAAAATTTCACCATATAGGAAATGGATCATATGGAAATATGGGACTGATCTCAGAGAAATAATAGAAACAGATGTGGAGATAAGATGCCGAATTGACTGTGTAAAAACAGTTACATTATCTGACAGTTCTATTCATGCTAATACTAATGTTGTAAAGAGTGTGAAAATTTATCTGAAACTAAGTGATATAAATGAGATAGTACCCTGGAGAGATAAATTTGCATACTCCAGTGAAATAATGTAGTGTTCCTTATTCATAAGAAGTATGTAAATTTTGTATTTTCTTTTTACTGTGTGAAATTTCATTGCTTTGTACTTGATTTAGTTGAAGTATTTTCATGTTGTATATTTTCATGTTATATTTCATGCAGTCAAAAAAATGAAATCAACCTTCAGTTAATTTCATTTTTTCTTAGGGGACGGGAGGGATGTTACGAATCTTGCTAAGATTCTCTCATTACTCTTGATTCTTGTATTACTGTATTGTCTTATTATCTAATTATTATAGCATCCAGTTGTATGATATGAGATTTTGTATATGATATATTGTAGCATGCTGTAGTGTGTCTAAGTTGCATTATATCGTATGAGGCTTTTGTGTTAGAATTTTCATGTTGGTTCCTGTGTGTGGCTAGCGTGGGAATGTGTTGTCAAGCGAGTGTTTATGATTTAACCTTGATTTAATTCAAATATTTAGTTGCCATTAGATGCTATTGGATAACAGAATGTCATTATGTACTCTTAAGATTTATAGTGTCTTGATTATTAGTACTACAAATTATTATTAGAATTTCTACAATGTTATGTGGATAATTAGTTGATTTGTTAGTAGACGCTTGGCCTGTGGACCGAGGCGTGAGTCAGTAGCGTGGAGGCGTTTGTCGAGAGGAGTCATGTATTAAGTTAAGTCAGTCGTGTCTGTTATTTTTAGCTATTATTGGGCTAACTCTCTGGTTAGATGATTGTGTATATTCCCTTTTATGTATTCATTTTCTGGTGATATTGCTCATGGCTCAATAAGGAGTTTTATTTATGATATTGCATGCTTGAGAATATTTCTGGCTATTATATTTCCCGTTTAATTGTTATGTTTGTCCCCCTTAGCATAAATATATTGTTCTCCCATTTTTATGCAGTGAAGTTTTTGTACCCCCTAGACACGTATTGGCAAGGCTGATTTAAATAATTATTTACACTGCTTGGAGAAGAACCTTATTTAGTCTCAAGGGTGGTAACAGGGCCACACCTAGTCGACGCACGGGGAGTGTTCTTCAGCTTCAGTGCTTGTGCAAGTGAGAGTGAATGTAAGGAGAGTGGTAACGTGAGTACTCATTATTATGTAATGTAAGTTAGAGTGTCTCAGGACTGATGTTAATTCCGGTACCAGCTGTGTTGTCCCATAGCGCCTGCCAGGCGAGGGAAGCAGCTGTCTGTACTGACGTCAAGGTGACTGTCTGTGTTGTGACGTGAGGGTGTATGTTATACACAGAACCACATATGTAGATGTATATGGATTTTTTTGTGTGTAGACTGACTCGAGTATGTAAACCGGTCAGTGTAGAGATTTTTCCCATATAAGTGATCGTTGATCTGTCGATTCAAATATATATTTCAGAGTCAAGATTAATGCCATGTTGCTGCATGTTAATTATGTCATTTCGGAGGTAGGCAGGCCAGTGTAATTAGAGTTGTCAGTGGACACCCTGAGGTATGTATAATTATGTGTAATTATTCTAGTGATATATATAATATATATGTGTAATTTTATGTTGTTGTGATGCATGATGGGTAGCTACTTGACTTATGATCAGTGATTAGTGTGTACCATTTCCATGTGTTTCACTTGCATGCATATTATTATGGTGTTGTGTGGTGAGTCAGTAATTGAGATTGCTGACTGATTGCATAGTGATGTCATTAGCATGTGGGGTATGCTGACGGCATCATTATGTTTGTGTGTTTGGGCAATGTTGATGTTTGGTATAAGTTATATTACTGCCCTAGGCACTGTGTTGATGATTTTAGGAGGTCCCTTTAATTAATCAGGGGAATTCACAGTACTTAATGAGAGAGCAAGCAATTGATTGGTTAATCTGCCTAATTATGAGAATTAATGCCAGCTGTCAGTGTAGCGACGGTGCCTTGAGTTAACGTAAATTGCTTTGCTAGAGTAGTGATTCCACACAGTAGTTCCTTGCAACTGTTGCAAGATTAGGGGGGCAGTAATGTAGGTATACTTTTGTGGTTGCCCAACCAGGTGTCATTACTATGAGGGTACAGTAATTAACGTGTTGCAGAGAGCTGCAACCGTACGTGGGCTGTGCATTTATTTTGTTATGCCACTGTAATTGTGACCTATGTAACCTGGGGTTACTTTGTGTTTCTTTAAGTTGTGTTGATGAGTTAAGGAATCAGTGAGAGTTAATTAAGGGGTAATTAATGACATAAGGGGTTGCACATTACTTAATGAGAGAGAGCTGTTAAGGGAAACAGTGTTGAGCTTGTTGAGATACATTACAGGTGCAATTAATTGTCCGTGTGACAAGTAATTGACCACTCTAGCTAATGGTGTAATTAGCATTCTCCTCATGAATTCACATAGTGGGGAGGAACTGTCAAGGTCTGACAGTGTTTGTGTTAACGTAATTTGCTCGAGACTAATTACCTTTCTGGGGTATAGCAATTAGTGGCTCATGATAATGAGTGGAATAATTAACGTCAAAGGTCTTGATGACTCAGTAAAGCGAGGTCATGGAGCTAGCATAACTAGTTGAACTAGTCATATCCTGTCTGGTGACATTGGATTAAGATGCACTCATGTTAATTAAGGTAATTAACACCTCGTCCGTGAATTCACAGTGTTTGATGAGACCTGCTTAGGCAGTGCGGAGTGAGACGTATTTATGTATGATTAATTATCGGTCCTGGTGACATTTAATTAATTGCTCGGGGTTAATTAGAGTAATTAACGCTCATTAAAGTAAAGTTTGACATAGACGGTTGAGAAGCTACCAAGGTAGTGGTAGGCTTAGTTAACGTAACTCGTTTGGGATTTAATTAGTAGTCCGTTTGACATTAATTAGGAATTACTCACTGAATACTTGAAGGAGTCAAGTGTGATTTAATTTAAGAGACTTTGAGTTATTGTTAACAAGTTGACTTGTGTTAAGAGAAACAAGTGTTTGTGATTAATGTAAAGTACACTGTTGCTGACTGCTGTGGACAGTCAATTAACATAATTAATCACATAATCAATTTTGTAATTGATTAAGGCAATTTCTCTTGTTTATCGTCTGGAGACGAGTAAAGTAACTTAGGGATTACTGGAGAAATGTCTCAGAATCCCACCTTGCCTGGCTCTGTGTACATTTGCACCTTCTTGCAAGGAGTTGCAAAGAGTGTTCACATTAGGTTGTGATAGGGGGAGTCAATGTTGGACTACCCGCCTAGTTACGTGGGTATCTCGCCTGTAGGGTTGGATGACCTGTAAGATTGTGATTATAGTATTTGTTCACCGTGAAGCCGTGACAATATCTATTGCAAGCTTGTGTCATCAGTGGGCATCATTGTTCAGTTAGCTCATTTAGTCAGCCCGAAGTGTCAGCAAGATGGAGACTGCTGTTATTTCTTGAGGGGCTGTTGAATAGCTGTGTTGCAAGTGCTACTGGATGGACAGTAACATAACGATTCACTCACTGTTGTGTAAATTTAGGTTTGTGAATTATTTGTTTGCAATATTGCGTCGTCAGTGGGCACTCCTATGTTCAGGTTAGTTCAGTATGCAGCCGCACAGCAATGGACCATAGTCGCTGCTATTTAGCTGTTGTTATAGTGCCACTTGATGGACATTAACGTAACGTAAACTCGATGTTGTAGTAGTTTAGTCTCTTGTTAATAAATTGTTATATTGTTATAGAAAACGGTCTTTGATGTCAACCCTTCAACCATTCTTTTCCACCCATATTCTGCTTTATATGATTGTCTGTAAATGTGATCTTTTTTTAATGACGACTGTTCTTGGGAAATTTGAATTCCAATTCATAGCACCACATCAAATACAAATATCTGATTGTGAGAACCCGTCGGTTACACTTTATTGGTTTTAACGTCCTTTTTAACTAGGAGGAACCAGCGGCCTAAGTGGTGTGACGGTGTCCATCCCTGTATTTCTTCCTTCCCAGCTTAGAAGAGTCTTATCTCCGTAGCCTAAGTATTCTCTAATGTTCAGGGAACATTTTCATGTGTGGGAAAGCGTGGAGCGTGATTAAGCTGGCTGTAAAGTGGCCAGCTAAGTTTGATAATGCAAGGGGATTATGCCTTTTGAAGCACAGGACGGTGACGAGCCATTCTGTTTCCCGCCAAGACGCCCTGACGCTTCCCGGCACATGATTGGCCAGGTGAGGTCACGTGCCGGAAGTGACCAATGACGAGAGCCCTCGGGCGGTGTGACGTCAAGGGGCGGCTGGCACCTGGGCGGGAAGACAGTACGTCACGAGCCGTCAGAGAGGGAAGACACGCTCGAGCGAGCTCTGGACCTAGAGAGCCCTTACCAGTAGATTTAAGCACCGCTTTGATTCTGCAGACAGTCTGAGGAGCCATCCAACTTCCGTGGAGTGCCCGGAGGCAAGGACGGACCGGATTGAAAAGCTAAGAGCCCTATCAAGAGTCTGCAGCAGAAGGAAGTTGGGCTGGTGACGTCTGAGACGCCTACTAGAGGACCTCGTCTTACACATCAAGCGAAAAGCTAGGGCCAGGGGCCCTCTACTGGTAGTTAAGACGAGGGGAAACTGTGCTGGACTGTAAAGAGTCGACAGTGCCAGTGAGTGTGGAGGACGACGACGGAGGCACCAGTACCCCAGAGAATAGGAGGAGGAAGGCAGTACCTGTTGGATGTGAGCACAGCGAGGACGCATTACCACGAAGGTGACGGAGGAACCTGTGTGTGTGGGAACTGTTCATCAGGGGACCAGAAGCCAGAACCAGGAACCTCAACATCCCTCAACAGAGGACGAGTCACCTTCGTGGTTGGAGTGAAATAAGGTAGATAATTGTCCCTCCCTTACCCCTTTTTGAGCTATGCAAGTTAGAGTATTTTATATGTTGTGAATATTTCCACTCATCATTTTATTGTCTAAGTGACAGGCATTAGGCTAGGAGTCAAAAACTCATTTAGGAATGAGTTGGTGTGGGTGAGCATTAACGTGGTGATGTTAGTGATCCTGGAAGGGTAGTTGGTGTGTAAGGAGCCACCAACGTACTCTGAAACGTCCAGCTGATCGCCTTGCTAGAGGCGTGGGAAATCATGACTTCCGACAGCTAGACCCTTCAGCTGATCATGCTGCTAGAGGTGCCAGGTGTGTGCCCACGCTGGAGGAATGGATCCAGTCAGCTGACCGTGTTGCCAGAGACGTGTCATCGAGAAATGCTGCCGCCAGCGGATGATTCCAACATAGACATTTCTTTATGCCACATATAAATGTATATATGTTTTCTTCACTAAACTTTTAAATTAACTGAGGAGTTTAAGTGAACCTCCATTCTCTAGGGCTATATATATACATATATATGAGACCATTAGTGACACCTTGTACTGCACATGATATTGCATCCTTGATTAAGATAACCATTAAGACCACTGGCATGTTGCTGGGACACGAGCATAAACTCCCAGCTGGCGACCTGAGTAGACCAGATAAAGAAGAAGAAAGCGTTCCAGTGTCAGGACAGGCAGGTTTAAGCGAGTTATAAGAAGCTTGAACCTCCCCACTCGCTAGGGGTGTATAAGGCCAGCCCATAGTTGACTGGGGGAGCCCAAGGGCGAGCAGTGACGCCTGGTATCGAGGGGCTAAGACCTGTGGGACGACCCCAACCACAGGTTGGGAGTGGGGTGAACTCTGACATATGCCGCAGACGTAATTCTTTTTATGTGGGCTTCAGGAGACAGGTGTCGTGTGATATCAACCCCTAGATCTTTCTCTCTGTCCGTTTCATGAAATACTTCATCTCCCATTCTGTATCTTGTGTCTGGCCTACCTTGAGGTTATCTTGAGGTGTTTCCGGGGCTTAGTGTTCCCTCGGCCCAGTCGTCGACCAGGCCTCCTGGTTGCTGGACTAATCAACCAGGCTGTTGGACGCGGCTGCTCGCAGCCTGACGTATGAGTCACAGCCTGGTTGATCAGGTATCCTTTGGAGGTGCTTATCCAGTTCTCTCTTGAACACTATGAGGGGTCTGCCAGTTATGCCCCTTATGTGTAGTGGAAGCGTGTTGAACAGTCTCGGGCCTCTGATGTTGATAGAGTTCTCTCTCAGAGTACCTGTTGCACCTCTGCTTTTCAACGGGGGTATTCTGCACATCCTGCCATGTCTTCTGGTCTCATGTGATGTTATTTCTGTGTGCAAGTTTGGGACCAGCCCCTCAATTATTTTCCACGTATAGATTATTATGTATCTCTCCCGCCTGCACTCAAGGGAATACAGATTTAGGCTCTTTAGTCAGTCCCAGTAGTTTAGATGTTTTACTGAGTGAATTCTAGCAGTAAAGGATCTCTGCACGCTCTCCAGGTCAGCAATTTCTCCAGGGGCTGTCATTGTGCAGCAGTACTCCATTCTAGAGAGCACAAGCGCTTTGAAAAGTATCATCATCGGTACAGCATCTCTAGTGTGAAAAGTTCTTGTTATCCAACCTGTCATTTTTCTTGCAGTTGTGACGGCTACTGTATTGTGTTCTTTAAAGGTAAGGTCTTCCGACATGAGTACACCCAGATCCTTTACATTGCCTTTTCGTTCTTTGTTATGATTTGCCTGAGTTTTGTACGTGGTTTCCGTTTTTATATTTTTATTTTTTCCGTAGCGCATGAGCTGGAACTTATCTTCGTTAAACACCATATTATTTTCTGTAGCCCATAGAAAGACCTGATCTACATCTGATTGGAGGTTTGCTGTGTCCTCTATGTTGCCTACTCTCATGAAGATCCTAGTGTCATCTGCAAAGGATGATACAGTGCTATAGGTTGTGTTCTTGTCTATGTCCGATATGAGGATGAGAACAAGTACTGGAGCAAGCACAGTACCCTGGGGGACTGAGCTCTTCACGGTTGATGGGCTGGATTTTATTTTGTTGACTATTACACATTGGGTTCTGTTAGTCAGGAAATTGTAGATCCATCTGCCTATTTTTCCGGAAATTCCTTTTGAACGCATTTTATGTGCAATAACACTATGGTCACATTTATCAAAAGCTTTTGCGAAATCTGTGTAAATTACATCAGCGTTTTTTTTGTTTTCCCTAGCATCTAATGCCATATCATAGTGGTCCAGCAACTGCGACAGGCAAGAGCGCCCTGTTCTGAAACCATGTTGTCCGAGGTTATGGAGGTGCTGTGATTCCATGCATTTTGTGATCTTACTTCTTAGTTCTCTCTCAAAATTTTTTATGATGTGCGATGTTAGTGCTATCGGTCTGTAATTTTTTGCCTCTGCCTTATTTCCTCCTTTATGGAGTGGTGCTATCTCTGCTGTTTTTAGTATATCAGGAATAACGCCAGTATCTAGGCGTTATCTCCACAGAATGTGAAGGACCTGCGATAGTGCTTTTTTACAGTTCTTGATGAATATGGAGTTCCAAGGATCCGGGCCAGGTGCAGAGTGCATAGGCATACTGTTTATGGGTCCTTCAAAATCCAGTGGGGATAGGGTGACGTCTGATATATGATTTGATGTTGGTATCATATCCATGAAAAATTCATTTGGGTTATCAATCTTTAGTGCGTTTAGTGGCTCACTGAAAGCAGAGTCATACTGCTTCCTCAATAACTCGCTCATTTCTTTGTTGTCATCGGTGAAAGTTCCATCTCCCTTTCGCAGGGGCCCGATACTAGATGTGGTTTTTGGTCTTAATTTTGCATAGGAGGAAAAATATTTCGGATTTCTCTCTATTTCTTTGATGGCCTTTTGCTCTCTTTGCCTCTCCTGGGGTTTTGTATGATTCTTGTAGCTTGAGTTCAATGTTTATTTCTCTCCCTACCTTCGCCGTTCTTGAGATAGGGTGCGACTCTCAAGTTGTTCCGCGAATCGTTTTTCTCCGCCTATATAAGGAACGACGTTCTCGTTCCAATCTGCATCTCCTTCTCTTTTTTCTTAGGGGTATGCGGTTTGAACATATTTCTAGTGCTACTGGAGTAGCTTACTGGGCTTATTTTTTCCAGGCACTGTTTCAGNACTACACCAGCCACTACACCAGGCCACTACACCAGGCACTTCACCAGGCCACTACACCAGGCCACTACACTACGCTACTACACCAGGCCACTACACTAACACCAGGCCCACTACACCAGGCCACTACACCACGCTACTACACCAGGCCACTACACTACGCTACTACACCACCACGACCTCGACTACTCGACCTCATCCGCTTACCTGGAATTGTTCCTCCTCGCCTCTTCCTAAGAATATGAGTAAAAATGATGAATTAACCTTATTATGACCCTGTTTCATTTCACTAAATGTAGAAATATACTTTTATATTCTACATATATATAAATAAGCAATAAAAAACTACGATTATGAAACATTTAAGGTTGCCACAAGGTTTCAAATTTTTTTAGCCAACGTTTCGTGCAATACGTTTCCGAAACTTATTTACATCCACACAATTACGCATCTAATGCGTGCAAACAAACGTTGCCAATACTTTCCAACACTTTCAGATACGTTGTGGCAACCTCTAAATTGTTTGCTGGGTAGAGCATTTCTAATTTGATTAAGTCTTACTCTTGGAATACCAAAACGGTATTTGTTTCTGGCGTGGTGCTCATGGGTTCTGTTACAACTTAATGAAGCTTTTGAGGTAGGATTGGCATTACAGTTCAGCTTTTATATATGTATATTACACATGAGAGAATGTGCAGTGACTTTATATCTAACATATTGAGAGATTGAGAGGGGTATCGAGTAATGTCTGGGGCCAGAGTTGGATATTGTCCTAATAGCAGCTTTGTGTTGAGTAATTAGAGGACGTAAATGATTTTGGGTAGTAGAACCCAAGCACAAATACCATAGTTGAGATATGGATAGATGAGGGAGTAATAGAGAGTCACCAGGCAGGGCGAGGTACATAATATCTGATCTTAGAAAGAATGCCAACAGTTTTTGAAACTTTTTTGATACATTTAGAATGTGTCCCTGAAAATTCAGCTTTTGGTCAACGCCAAGGAATTTGCCATCTATTTTGTTACAAATTTGGGTATTGTTTATCCTGAGATTTATTTGATTAGAGGATTTATTGCCAAACAGAATATAGAAAGTTTTGGCAATGTTAAGGTGAGTTTGTTGGCAGTTAGCCAAAGATGGACTTTATTTAGCTCAGTATTCACTGTGACATTTAGAGGAAGGGGGTCCGGACTGGAGTATATGTAGGTTGTTCGTCAGCAAATAGAATTGGTTTTAGGTGTTGGGAGGCATTGGAAGATCATTAATGTAGATAAGAAAGAGAGAGGACCAAGTATGCTGCCCTAAGAAACACCGATGTTGATGGGTAGGGTGGGAGAAATTGAATTATTCACAGAAACATACTGGAGCCTGTCAGTAAGGTAAGATTTGAGGTATTGCAGGGAGTGTCCTCTGACTCCTAATGATGTAATTTAAGAAGAAGGTTTGGGTGGTTGACAGTGTCAAAAGCCTTACGCAGGTCCACAAATAACTCAACATTTTTATCAAGAGCTGCATGAATCAAGTTAATCATACTAATAAGTGCATCGTTAGTACTTTTTTTGGGTCTGAAGCCATATTGACAAGAGCTAAGTATATTGTGTTTGGCTAGATAAGAGTAAACTGCTTGTAGATTAGTTTTTCAAATATTTTTGACAAGTTAGGCAGGATTGTTATAGGTCTGTAGTTGTTAACATCTGTGAGATCACCACATTTGTGGATAGGGGTACTCTGCTTTTTTTAGAATATCTGGAAAGGTTTGGAGTTCAAGTGACTTGTTGAAGAGCAATCCAATAGCAGGGGCTAAAGATCTGGAGGCTTTTTTGTAAATTAAAGTTGGTATCTCCTCAAGGGCACTAGACTTGGTTTTAAGGGAAAGGATTATCTCATTTTCATCAGTGGAATTTGTAGGCTTTAGGTACAGAGACTGTGGATAGTTACCTGTAAGATAGTCCTTAACATCAGTACTGGAAGATGGAATATCATTTGCAAGGGATGACCCAATGGAAGAGAAGAACCTATTGAACTCAATAACAGTATCATAGGCTGAAAGCTGACCATCGTTATTGGACAGGAGTATTGGTTTGTTGTTTAAAATCTTCTTTGATCCCAATATTTGTGAAATTGTGCTCCATGTTTTTTAATGTTGCTCTTATTTGGGTAAATTTATCTTCTTAGTATTTAGTTTTGGCTCTTCTAATTATTTTAGATAGCAATAACGAGTAGTTCTTTGAGAATTCTTTGGAGACGGTTCCTAACCTATACTTCTTCTCAAGGTCATGTTTTTTATTAATGGATTCAAGTATTCCCTTTGTAAGCCAAGGATTGTTTGGCCTTTTGGTTGTGACTTGTTTCGTTAGCATTGGACAGTGGGTGTTATAAAGGCTGAGAGTTTTTGGAAGAAAAGATTGCACTGCTAGGTTGATATCCCCTATGTTACCTAACTCGGATTCCCAGTTGACATTAGCAGTAGCAGTTATAAAATTGTCTATAGGAGTTTCATTGTAGCCTAAAGCTTAACTCCCTTGTCTCTAGAGGTGGCTTGTTAATGTTAGTTAAGAGAAATGTGGGGTAATGGTCTGTAGTGCTATCGGTGATTATACCTGAAGTAAGCAGAGAGGTTATTTTGGTCCAGATGTGATCTAGAGTTGTGGCAGTACTATCAGTGATTCTAGTAGGTCTAGTGATTAAGGGTATGAAGAAGCAGGAATTCATACAGTTGAGGAAGCTGACAGCAGTATGGTGTTCAGGCTCACAGAGGTCAATATTAAAGTCCCCTGCGATAATTAGATGGTTTTTGTTCAGTCTGTTATCGAGTATTAGATTTCTAAGGTTTGAGTTGAATTCGGACACATCAGTGTTAGGAATTCTATAGACTGCACCCACAGACAGGACAGACTCAGACCCTTGACTCTGAAACTGGCGAAGATATACTCCCCACAGCATTCTCTAGTTCTAATTACAGCATGTTAGTTCTTGGTGGTAGTAAAGAGCAGTACCACCACCTCTCTGAATTTGACGACAGGTGTGAATTGCTGATTAGTTAGGCATGTTAAAGAGTTGAGTAGCATCCTCTTTTAACCACGTTTCAGTAAGCAAAATAAAAGAGAATTTGTTGTCAATAGTTTCAATCAAGGCACTAACATCATCGAAGTGTTTACCTAGAGATCTAACGCTCAAGTTGATTACAGAGATATTGTGATTATGTGTTAATACATTATTTACATCATGTGCTGTAAAATATCTACAATTTTTGATCAATAAAGTAATGATTGTCGTAGATAGTGGATAAGAGGTTTAGTTCAGGGTCTAAACTTCCCTGCATAAAAAGGCTAGTTGTAGGAAAACAAGGCAAGAATATTCTAAAGGATGGGCCCCCAGTTTAAGTTTCTATTACTAAAATGTGATACTTAGTATATTTCCTAGGGGAAAATGAGCTAGATGTGAGCTATATAATTCAATACGAATGCAAGAACCGCATTTTTATGTATGTGGAGAGTCAGTTTTGAAACTTTATCTCGGTCACCCCTTAGATTCCTTGTTTTCTGTAGCCAAAGTAAAGATTTCATTTTCTGTTGAAGCAATGCAGTTAATAATTGTCTGTATAAACCATTACTCATTCAGCAATAGGATGTTTAATAATATTGAAATCGTTTTTCAAGCCAGGATCACAGCATTATAAATTTAAAATTCGTCACTATAGTACAGCTTGCATCAGTATGCAATAAAAATCATCGAAAGAGGCCGACAATGATCCAACAGGTAGTTTAATAATACTTAATTGAAATCCTCAGATTCGACAAAATTGTTATTAATTTTGTCAATAATGATGTTAATAATAATAACTGTCCATTCAGCCACCAGCCCCATTGTGTGTGTGTGTACTCACCTAGTTGTGCTTGCGGGGGTTGAGCTCTGGCTCTTTGGTCCCGCCTCTCAACCGTCAATCAACTGGTGTACAGTTTCCTGAGCCTATTGGGCTCTATCATATCTACACTTGAAACTGTGTATGGAGTCAGCCTCCACCACATCACTGCCTAATGCATTCCACCTGTTAACTACTGACACGGAAAAAGTTCTTTCTAACGTCCCTGTGGCTCATTTGGGGTACTCAGTTTCGACCTGTGTCCCCTTGTTCACGTACCACCGGTGTTGAATAGTTTATCCTTGTCTACCCTGTCAATACCCCTGAGGATTTTGTAGGTAGTGATTGTGAGGGAATGGAAATTCCCTCAGCTAGTTTTCTGGATTAGGCTAGAGTGTAGGGTGCACTCTAGACAAGAAGTTTTCACACTACCAGCACTTGTGTGGTGTTGGATGAAAGCTTATGCTAAGGACCATCTTTTAAGATTAGCCAGGAGTCTGTGACTGCTCTGTGGGGAGAGTTATAGAATTAATCCTGTTTTCTGGGAAATAGGACTTGAGAGTGTGAGGTGCAGGTGGGTACTTCACTAGCCAACGGTTTTAGAGGTGGGGGGACAGAGGGTGTGAACGTTCCCTTCCCCACCTAGTGACGTGTTATAAATTTAAGTGCTGTTATGGGGGATATAGAGTATTAAAGAGAAGGGCCAACGGCTAGAATCAAGATGTATCAAAATTAGTGGCATAAATAGGCCCGGCTCCCAAGGAACATAGGTTCCTGTTTATGCTTTAAGGTTTTAGAAACAGATCTGTCATCTGGGATACAACCACTACAGCAGGATTAATGGATACACCTCAAAAACTAACTTATTTATTAACCCCTCTTAACAACCCCCCCCCCATATACATTAACAACAATAGCAATAACTACTTTACCACACTATCTTACTTTAAAAGCCTTTGTTCACATAGGCAGGATACAAGGTTTTACAATTAGGACAAGCTAGGATAAAGTCTACTAGGCAAGGGACACTAGCAAGGACTCTAGGTAGCTTGGTACCACCTGAACACACATGGTTCCACTGAGACCCCTTAGAGTAACTTAGCAATATAAACACTAGCGTAACCTATACACATTACTGCACACTTATGCCAGAAAATGTACATGCTACACGGTACTTAGCTTGGTAGACTAGACACAGGATAAGGTAAGGGAAGAGGAGGAGGATACAGTGCAACACAGGAGAGGTATTGACTCAACCACAGCAGTCCAGAGAAGAGTGCACGCCGGGCGTCCAGTCCCCGAGCTCCCAAGTTGTTGTTGTGGATGAGGGAAGATAACTTAATTGATCGTGCAGCTACAAACAATACAAGTCTTCACCGGCCTTCATTACTTTACTAGTTCTAAGAATAGTTGATGATTAGTTCACTCATTAATAATCAACAACAAGCTCAAGAGTCTGAATGCTCTGCGGGAAACAAGATTCGTCTTATGTCTGGCAAGGAAGATAGGAACAAATGCACATCAGCAATCGTATCAAATAATGTAAAGTAAATTATTTAGAGCTCAATTTGACCTCTGATTTCCAACTAAGGAACCCAGGGTCGTAACATGACGTCATGGGACGCCTCAAGGCATCTCGTCTGTGATTCGTCTAGGTATCTCAGCCTCGAGGTGATGTTTAGGCGCAAACGGCTGTGATTCGTAGTGGCACGATAGGCTGTGCCAGTTTTGCTCTGATTGGTCAAGGCAAGGTGGGGGGTGACGGGCATTTTGAGTTTCTCTGGCCCGCCAAATCCTCAGTCTAGGACCGGCGATCGTGTGGACAAGGAGTTCCAGGGTGGAGTGGCATGTCTGCCATCACCACCACCGTTAATCGTTGTGTTATCCTTATTACTCATCGCTCACGGTAATCCTGCCATCGTGGATCGTGTCTGGATCCAATTTGCGTGATCTTGTGCCAAAGAGTAAGGAAGGAACTGTGTAAGACTCTAGAGGACAGTGTTCCCCCATGAGGCCCCAGGCAAGCCTCGTGGTGTATCAGATGTTGTTGCTCACATCTGATGAGTTGTCTTGTCTATGATGGGATTGGGCAGGGCTTCTCAGTGTTCATAGGAGCGTAATATTCAGGAAATTAAAAGCCCATGTTGGACTTTGAAATTCCACCGTGCCGTATCCGCCATGTTGTTTCGCCCGCCATTATCACACCCGGTGTACAAGCAAGCCTGCTCGTGGTGTGTGTGAGTGAATCTTCCACGCACGTTGGGAACGCCTGAGGCCTCCAGCCAGCCGAGGTTCCCATGTACACGCCGCACCGCTCCGTGGCCAGACACCTTGGGGCCATGCGATGGCTACACCCTGGCCACACGCCTGTGGGCCACACCAGCCACCCCGCACGCCACCTCATCCTGGATGGGGCGCTGCGACCGTCTCGTGCTACCCCGTGGCCCTTAGGGCCACGCAGTGGCCACATGTCCTGGCCACATGCCTTGGACACGGTATGGCCACACATGCCTTGGCCACACCCTGGGGCCTGTTACGAATCTTGCTAAGATTCTCTCATTACTCTTGATTCTTGTATTACTGTATTGTCTTATTCTCTAATTATTATAGCATCCAGTTGTATGATATGAGATTTTGTATATGATATATTGTAGCATGCTGTAGTGTGTCTGAGTTGCATTATATCGTATAAGGCTTTTGTGTTAGAATTTTCATGTTGGTTCCTGTGTGTGGCTAGCGTGGGAATGTGTTGTCAAGCGAGTGTTTATGATTTAACCTTGATTTAATTCAAATATTTAGTTGCCATTAGATGCTATTGTATAACAGAATGTCATTATGTACTCTTAAGATTTATAATGTCTTGATTATTATTACTACAAATTATTATTAGAATTTCCACAATATTATGTGGATAGTTAGTTGATTTGTTAGTAGACGCTTGGCCTGTGGACCGAGGCGTGAGTCAGTAGGGTGGAGGCGTTTGTCGAAAGGAGTCATGTATTAAGTTAAGTCAGTCGTGTCTGTTATTTTTAGCTATTATTGGGCTAACTCTCTGGTTATATGATTGTGTATATTCCCTTTTATGTATTCATTTTCTGGTGATATTGCTCATGGCTCAATAAGGAGTTTTATTTATGATATTGCATGCTTGAGAATATTTCTGGCTATTATATTTCCCGTTTAATTGTTATGTTTGTCCCCCTTAGCATAAATATATTGTTCTCCCTTTTTTATGCAGTGAAGTTTTTGTACCCCCTAGACACGTATTGGCAAGGCCGATTTAAATAATTATTTACACTGCTTGGAGAAGAACCTTATTTAGTCTCAAGGGTGGTAACAAATGGGGGCCTGTCCGGGATATTAAACATTAATTTCCTGTAATGTTTGTACAATTAACAGTGCTAATTATTAATAGCAATTGCCTTCCTAGGTACTCCGTGATTATCTAGTGACACCTAATCAAGCCTGTGAAATTATCTGTTCAATCTGAGCTGCTGTGAAAACTTTTCAACGCTTCACGATTTGAGGTAAGTGTTCAGCTTGTGCCAGGGGCCAAGCATAATTTTCAGTGTTGTTTCAAGTGGTAAGATGTGATTATTGAGCCAACCATGGAGGATCAGGTGTTTGCGCTGGTAGATCAGCCAAATTTTGGTAAAATTAAAGACTTAAAGAAGTCTGGTTTGTTATTGCTGGCTGATAAATTGAACCTAGCAGTTTCCAGTAAAATGTTGAAAGCTCAAGTGTTAAGAGTTATTGTCACACACTTGGTGGAGGAGGAGAGACTTGACGAGGAGTGTTTAGGAGATTTAGAAGAAGAGTCAAGTGACAAGGTGGCAATCTTAAAGTTGGAGTTGGAGACTAAATTAGAAATGGCTAGACTGGAAGCAGACAAGCAGAGGTTGCAGTTGCAGAACCAGCAAAAACAACTTGAGTTGCAGTTGCAGAACCAGCAAAAACAACTTGAGTTGGAAGCAGATAAGGAAAGGTTGGAGTTGCAGAACCAGACAAGACATCTCGAGTTGGAGGCTCAGTTACGTCTAGCAGAGCAACAAACTAAACAATTTGAAATTCAGCAGCTTATGGCTGAAAATAATAAACGGTTAGAACAGCAGAGGATTGCGGCAGGTTTGGGTGACACTAGTAATAATCCAGAGAGTACAAATAGTTCTTCTAAGTACAGTAAACATGTAGATTTACCTAAGTTTAATGAAGAAGATCCAGAAATATTTTTCTTGCATTTTGAGAAACTAGCAGTCAGCATGAACTGGCCTGTAGATCAATGGGTTAGCATTTTACAAGGACAATTTAAGGGTAAAGCTCAAGAGGTATTTGCATCATTGCCTGCTGAGAATTCTTTCGATTTTAAATTTGTTCAGCAAAGTATTTTAAATGCCTATCAGCAGATTCCAGAGGCACATAGAATAAAATTCAGAAGTTCAAAAAGAGAGCACATGACCAGACTATTTCTGATTTTGTAAGAGTAAAATTAAATCACTTTAACAGATGGATTAAAGCACTTAATATTACAGAGTTTGAGACTTTGAGAGACCTCATAGTAACTGAGGAAGTAATGGGATGTCTACCAGAGAAATTAGCTTTGTTTATGGCTGAAAATAAACAAACCACTGATCTTAATAAATTAGCCAAGCTAGCTGATGAGCATGAACTACTTACTAAAGTGCCTTTTAGAGCACCCATTAATCATTTCAATGCGAAAACTAATCATTATGCTCATAAAAATCATGTTTTCCAGGCTCGACCAGCTACTTCACCTTCTCCCCTTAACCCTTCTCCTGTAAAGCCTAAATCTGAGACACAACAGACAGGGTTGTCAACTTCAATTAATGTAGTGAATAAGCCTGCAGTGGGTTCGGCTGTTCCGACCACTAGCAGGTATTGCACGCATTGCAGGAGAAGAGGCCATGTGGTAAATTCCTGTTTTATATTGCACCCAGAGTTAAGACCAACTGGTCTCATTTATTGTAGAGGTGTGCAAAATAAATTTACTAATAAACATGTAACTGTAAACCCCAATTGGGTGAACCAGTATTCTCCATATATGTCTTCAGGTGAAGTTTTGTGTGTTAAGGGAAAGTGGAAGCCGGTGGTTATTCTTCGTGATACAGGTGCTTCCCAAACCTTAATTTCTGCTAGCATACTTTCTAATGTTGAAAAGAGAGATACTGGAAAGTTTGTTGTTCTTCAAAGTGTTGCAGGGTGTCAAACTGTACCTCTGATAGATGTTACTTTAAGATCCACCATTGCTTGAAATTTATGCACTGTGGGTGTTTGTTCGCAGTTGCCCATCCCAGGTGTGGATGTTATATTGGGTAATTATGTGGCCATAAATCATATTGTGGGAGAGATTGATCCCAGTTTGTGTAAACAGCCAGTTGCAGATCATGTTGTTTATTCTGCCTGTGCTGAAGTTAGTTCTATGAATGAACAATCTATTGTAGTAGATGGTTTTGTCCAATCTACCTGTGCTGATGTCAGTACTATCATTAATCCAGTTGTCAGTACTGATGCTACTCAAGTATTTGTTCCAGAAACCAGTACCCCTTCAGTGGAGAAGTGGGATGCGGTTGTTCCAGATTCATTTGTGGCCAATCTAGTTGTTGAGAGTAAGCCTAGTACTATGACTCCGATTTATTCCAATCCAGTAGATGATTTGGGAAAGGATGTCCATGTACCATTGTCTTGCCCGCTCACTACGAAAGTTGTGTCAGGAGTTGAGAGAAACTTAAAAGCCACGACTCTATTGTATTCTAGCCAAGTGAATGGTTTAGGACAAGATGTCGGGTTGGCAGAAGTATTCCCGCTCACTCCAAGTTTAGAATCAGTTGACCAAGTAGGATCAGTTGTCGAGAGTAAGTCTGTTGTAGAGGCCCCGCCTCACCCTAGTCAAGGTGATAGTATAGGGGAGGAGGTCAAACTACCTGTTACTTGCCCGCTCGCTTCAGATTCCTTTAATTTATGTGAATTGAGTAGAACTGACCCCAAGATTTCAGAGAGAAGCAAGGAGACAGTCTGTATTGTA